>SNQN01007516.1:2123-21258 GCA_008642245.1 Bassia scoparia | reverse complement strand
AATGCACTTATTATGCATTTCACCAAGTCATCCCAAAAAGTGAACTAGGAGGAAGAGGAGGTATTTTTCATTCTGTTTGCTCTTACCCGTTTCATGATGTGCAAATCTAGCAGTATATCTGCCCTATTTCTTTCTTTAGCTGTGAATATTTCTTTCAACCAGTCTTTTCTGGCATCAAGGCCCATCATATTAGGACAAATGTATCGTTGCCTATTTAGATGTAGATGAGATATTTTGATGGAGAGGATCTAAACCGTATAMGAGGCCCCCTTTGGTTGCTTATGTGTTGGGGTAGCCTTTATACTGATCTTGMCTTTGAAACCAAAATGAGWTCATCGCCAAACGTCAACAAACAAGCAAAGTTAAGCGCAAGGCCAAACTCGTACTGTCACACATTTATCTTTTGCTTAAATTTATTTTATCTGCTATGACCATCAGAAAGTGACAGACCCGTCTTTGTCTATGAAGTGTCTCATGCAACTGGATCCTTTACCTAGCGACTGGTACCCTCTGTGTATCAAAGATAGAACTGGCCAACATGATTTAGGAATCTTTGACACAACTCTAGACTGGCTAAAGAAGGTGGGAATGTCGCATTCATTCCCTCAAGATTCTCAATTCTGGTGCTTAGTTTTGACTATAAGGAACATACCTGTAGATGAGCCTGAATGTTTTGGCTTTAAGGCTTACTACCCCCCATCTCATCTCCAAACAATTTGGGCTTTGTTAGTCTCTTGTCATCCCAAWTCTGACTACTGGGAATCATGATTGGGAGGTCCGATATACTTTTTCTGAGGAAGAGGTGTGGCAAAGCCTTACTATTCAATTCGAATCACACTCTTTACCTTCCTTTATTGCTTGTGATATGGTCACCGAAAGTTATTGTTTGTGGTGGTATGATGAAGAATTTTTGGATAGTGCAACCAACCTTGTTGTCGACAACTTTACCAATAGTGTAACACAATTCAATGGTAAGGTTCCCCTAGTTGGTCTACTATTTAATTCTTACGTGCCACTGAATATCTTCTCACATCTTTGCCTTTTTTTTATTACCCAGAATCCAAAGAAGGTAAGAAGAAAGCTATCTCTTCTTTCAAGAAGAGTATTGGTGACTTTGTTGAGATTGGGCTTCACATTGGTGAGCTTAGCGCTACACAATTCAATGCAAAACCAATCACTATTAAAGATAGATACTGCCAACATGTCATCCCTCATCTACCAATCGTTAGCCTTCAAGAGGCATTTGAGCATCCCAATCATGCCAAAGAAAAGAAACGAGGCAATAGGCATAGGAAAATCATCATTCCTAGCCCGGTAGCCCCATAACCTAAATCGGTCTACAATGAAGTCAAGCGAACTAGACTCTTATGAAGATGACCACCAACCTATCTTAGGTAAACATTTAACAAGTCCTTTATTGAAAAAGCTTTTTTTGTTACAGAATTGATCCCATACTTCATTTAGCAACCCTTTTCAGGAAAATAAAGGAACCGCAAAAGCCTCTTTCTTTCGACTCCACATATCTTAGCAGTGATGATGAGAGAGAAGTGACTACATTCGTATCAACCAGCAAAGTTTCAGACCAATCTCCTGGAATCCAAAAAATGAAAAAAGACAAATAAGCTTCCAATAGCCCTCCAAAGATGACATAGAAAAACTTGTCCTCCATTCTTTGTGATGCTATTCCTCGTGCTTCCGAAGCACAATCAATTGCTCATGTGCTTCCCTCTTCAGACGTTGTTTCTGCCAAGATCTTACAATCTTATCCCGTCCTTCCTGGCTCTGACTACATAGACCTTTCTTTTGCTACTAACTCCGCATCCTTAGGCAACTGAAATCCCTATACAAGAGTCCTACACGCCTGAGTTCGAGTATGACACTACCTAGACCTCCCTCATTGATTTAAATTCGATCCCATCACCAGATCAACAAATTATTCCGACCCTAGATTCGACTGCTGAACATGCCGAAACTAACGCTAAATATTTAGAAAGACTTATTTCTTTGTGTACTGTATCATTCATATCATTTCTAATGTATTAGGAGTATGAATTTATTATTTTGTGGAAAATTTTCATATTGTAACTGCAATATGATTTCGCATTTAGGAGCATGTTTCATGGATGAAAATATTTAAGGTGTTGTAGACTACTCCTTCCTTCCCGAATTTTATTTAAATCAAGTAAACAAGGAGTAATAACCAGGATTTTGGTAAGTTTCATCCCTACATATTGTTAAATAACCTGCCCGAAAATTGTGAGGAACTAAAATTAAACTTAATACACCTTTCAAATTATAGATTTTCCCCTAAGAGATGCCCCCTGGACATCAAGTAGAATAGGTTGGCCCCTTGAAGCTGGACTTGTCACTACTCTGGAAGCCTCGGATGTGTTTTGTGTTTCATCATCCTTAGCAGCCTCTTCAATGTGTCTGATTGCACTTAATATAACTTTCACTCTTAGTGTCGGTTGACTTTCAAGTTTAAGAGCAATCCCCTCGTCATTGGGTAAGGTCTTCATAAGTACCCTAGGAAATTATTGATCAGTATCAATCAAATAAGAATCTACATCAGCGCAAACTACCTCATATTCATTGCAATTCCATAGTGTTACTTTTTGATGCAATGTAGAAGAAATAGCATAGGTCTGGTGCAACCATTCTCTTCTGAGAATTGCGTTGCAATTACCCTCCCCTTTCACTCTAAAGAAAGTTGACCAAGACTTAGAAGTACCTACTTGAACTTGTATGCATGCTAAACCCTCAGTACTCTTCGACTTTCCATTGAATGCAGTTATGCTAATTTTGACACTAAATAAATCTTTCCTGCTTTTGCCCAATTTTCTGAAAACTGACCAATGCATAAGATTTATTATAGCAACTTAGCATTTATCCTAGTTTAGTACCACCTACATTGACTGTAACATATAGAGGCTTACTATGTGAGTTATAAACACTAAAATCTTTTATTAAGTGCTCCATAACTAACTGTTCATGCTCCTTAGTTATTGTCACTATAGAGGGCACTAGACTAGACCCCTTATCCAATTTGTTCAGCATTGTTGAAATAGTACAAGTCTTACTTGTAGCTTCGGCTTGGTCTACTTCATCGACCCAAGAAGTATCCCTCAACTTAGGCTCATAAGCTCTGAAACCTGGGGGAAAAATGACTTCATTGCAAGCGCCAAACTCATGGTCTTCCTCCGAACACTTTGCAAGAAAGTCAAGATCTGATTTAGACACTTCCAAATCCAAACTTTTCAAACCACACTCTACTAACTCCACATCAGATGATTGCTTAGTCATTCAAACATCTTCTGCAAAGCCTTTTGTCCCATGGTGGGCCAACTCTTCTTTAGTAGGAACTTTCATCAAATCTCTAACTATAGGATGATTCTAAATATTGACAATTTGTAGCTTCTTGGAGGATTCCTGAATTATTTCTTTCTGGAGAGCTTCCATGGTTGAATGAGGCTCCAATAGAAAAGTTCCTTCACAAGGTCTCTCTCTCTCTCTCTCTCTCTCTCTCTCTCTCTCTCTCTCTCTCTCTCTCTCTCTCTCTAGTATCCAAATGAGGTTGGGTCACTAGAGTATTTCTTTTTAACTTCTCTCCTTAAGCATAATCCAAATGAGGCAGGGCTTCAGGAGCATTCTCCTTCAACTTCTCTTTCTGGACATGACCCAAATAAGGCTAGGTTTCAAGAACATCCTCCTTCACTTCTCTGTCCGAAAGGCAACCAAATGAGGCTCCTCCTTGACAATTCCGTTCTTTAAATTATCTCACCAACCAATTTCACTCTTCAAATGAGGCTCCTCAACAGGGACAACTTTAAACATTCCCTTTTGCAAAGCTTCCTCATCCAAGAACTACATTTCCTTATAGTTGGCTTACAGTTGCTTCTCTGATCAACCTATGCTAGCATTTTTCCTGACTCTTCTCTTCTCTTAAGCTAGAGCCAAATCATCTTCCTGCCTCTTATCTTTGTTTGCGTTGTCACCCCTTTGTTTGACATTTGCCTCCTGGACACCTTTATTTGAACTTGAGACTCTTTCAATCCTCTTACTCAGTTAGACAACTTTAGGCTTACCCAACCTACTCAAGACTAACACCGTAGAAGGTGGTATAGGAAGAATGATTGGTACCTTCCTCAACCCTTTCTCAAATTGAGGCTTTGGGTGTTTTACGGGCACCAGGGCGACACCGGGCCAGACTAGGTCCGGTTCCTCTATCTAAGGAGGTGCAATATCTGGTGATGATTTTGGTTTTGCTAGAATAGAATTCTTGCTTTTGCATAGTGTGTGTACGCTTGGAATTGTGTGTATTATACTCTAAACGAGTAGATGAAGTCGCCGCTACACTCCTTTCGGGGAGCTGCAGAACCCGGTTTCAGCATTGGCTATAATTGCAAAAAGCAAAGCGAAGGACTCCATAGTCTGGTCATGTACCATAGGTCATGGATTAGGGGACAAGGGTAAGGGCGAAGTAGTGCACATAGCCACCCCTTCCCCGGCATTTAGCGACCTCTACTCGATCATTGCAAGTCCATTGTCAAAAAGACAACAACAAAGATTTTTTCGTTTTAACCCTAAGCATGCAATTACTATGTGGGTTGCTTAACAGAAATAGATGCATATAAGGACTAATTTTTTGTTGTGACCTGTGTTGTTTAATCCATATTTAAGGTGCCTAAAAGCCAATTTGTCCATGAATTAGTCTGAATAGGTGTGGGAACATGTAATTTGTTGGTCTTATTTAAGACATAATAAAGGTTGTGATTTGCAAGCATGCAAGCATTCGACAAGAATTAAAGTTGTGTCTTATGTTAGTTTTAATTCGTGTGAAATAGTTGTTATGTCAATATTGCATGTTAATTACATATAAAACTAAATTTCTTACAAGCTTGCAAAAAGGTGTTTAAGAATTGAGACATTGGCCTTAAACTTACCTTGTAACACAATGCTATCGATCGAGAACGATGCTTTTGACCCTTAAGAACCCTTGTATCCTTCGAAGAACCAAAATCAAACCTTAAAGAACCTTTAACAAAACATTTGAAATTGTATTTGATGTGTCTTAGAAATGCAAAATAATTTGTGTTAAATTGAATGAGAAAGAGAGATAGAGAGAGTATTTGAGAGAGTTTTTAAAGAGAGGGAGAGAGGGAAGTCGGACACAAGTTCCCTGAGGATGTACGGATGTGAAATACGTGGACCAGGGGGTGTTTTATTTATTTGCAAAAGAAGCGTGGGGAGCAAGTAGGTTGGGCGCAATTACACACAACTTTCTTTCCTTTTCTTTGCGTGATTCGCTTGCCTTTTTTTACCTTACGCGTATAATATAAAATCAAAAAAATATACATGTTCTCATTTAATATGATGTCAAAATTTTACACAATATTTTTAGGTGTCTTGGGGAGCAATCCATGTAGACTCCATGTTCGGGAATGCTCTAGAAGCTTATGCAATCAGCCGTTTCGCTCGGGTGCGCATTTTAGCTTTGGAAATTCATAACTACACCTCATAGAATGCACAGAGCAGCATAACCAAATTCACCCCAGTCATAGGAGGCAACGGCAGAGAGATCCTCCAGAATAGGGAGAAAACGAAGCTAAATTCTGCTCCCCGTGCCCTTATCAGGACACAATGTCGTGCAAAGCATCACCAGGATAAAGATCCTGGCTGACTGTTCATCAGTAGTGCATGCCAGCTCCAGACCCTCCATGAGCACGCTATGTGATGCTCGGTTATCCACGCTCTCAGCTCGTAGGCGGGAAGCAATTAGACCCAGCCACTCATCCAAACAAGGATCAGAAAGCTTGATCTCATCATCCAAAGGGACAAGCTTTTTCAGTGAAAGCAAGCCCAGTTAACAGAGCAAAATCGTAGGGGTCACGGCCATTTCCCCCCACGAGAAGTGAAAGGTTTTCGTGGTGTCCCAAAACCACTCCAACATGCCGAACACCAGAATCTTGGGAACAAGTGAGTATGACTGACTAACAGGTTGAGAACAAAATCCAGGAAGCCACATTGCCCAAGGATGTCCTATACTCCTCCATGGCGCTTGAAAAACTCTCTACGAAAGATATCACCAATCGTAAGAGAGGTCACGTACGTCCGAGTACGGTAATCGTTCTGCACAAGATATGATACAAGAATTAGCAAACAAGGCAAAATAAAAGACAACCAGACAAGTGAAAGCAACATACTCGTCCATTCCTCGGACGGATAGAAACGTGGTGATCTAGGAAGCAACATAACTCAGAGTTATCCCAATTGGTCGCCCTCCGTCTCTGTCGGGTACTACGCACTTGTTTTCCTCTTCGTACTAGCATGCTACAAGTATAATCGGACAAAGATTCAGAAAACATATGGGCAGCATAACGACTAAAAATGGACATCCCGCATACAAACAAAAGGCCCTTTGGGGGGCTTACAGCTAATTAACGCAACCATGGTCGAAGGAAATGCACAATTTCCTAACAGTTGGAACAATAGGCAAGCAACTAGAAAGGCGAGAAAGAGCACTTCTTCTCCCCTGTGAATATACATGCCTAACGGAATGCACAATTCCACTCACAAATCCTATATGCAACGAGGATTTCAAGAAGGTGTATACGCTCACTCATATGTCATCATCCTCAATTTAGCAAGTAATCACCATTAACAAGTGCTTTTTCAAGCTTTAAGCTACTTACAATGGTGAAATCATACATGGGCATCCACATTGTTGCAAATAGGCATGGAAAGGTTTATTCTATCATCAACAAGCAAGAATAAACAAGGCATATGCATAATTCAACAAGGCATGGGCATAGCAAGCTACTATTCATCATCTTCTTAAAGTAGTAAGCTTATAATGGCATAACTCATTCAAATTTGCACCAAATTCTATGAAACAAGTTGCAAAAGACTCACATAAGCATGAACAAGCCAAGGCATACACAAGCAAGGGAGAAAGCCCCGATTCAATTACACAAATTGACAAGGCATATTCAAATGGCATGATTTTGAGTATTATAATTGCAACTTACAAGTCAATTTCAAGTTTGAAGTAGTAAACTTACTTGAACTTGGGATTTAATGAGCAAACAAAGCCTTTCCAAGCAATTCCAAGGTGTAGCAATGGCGTTTAGAGAGAGCTTACAACAAACAAAGCAAAGAGCAAATGGCAAATGAGGCAAAGTGGCCTTAAAAGGCCACGAAATTCAGCCAAAGTAAGCTAAATTCTTGGCGTAATTGCGCCCAGATTTGCGCTATTTTTGGCTCGATTTTCGAGCCTTTCTCGTGGGCTCACTTGTGTACGCGCAAAGCCCGTTGCGTTCAAATGTCGTCGGTACTTCCCGGGAATTCCAACCAACTTTCAAAGTCATGCACAATTACCAAAATGCCCCTAAGTAAGCAAAACAGGCTTGAAAGTCATCAAATCGCTACAAAAATACACCTATGAAGTTACGACAAGCCATAAGCGAATGCAAAGTCACAACGAAGCAATAGCCCCGATCAAATGAGGGTCGAAAGCCAATCAAAGTCAAGGCACACATTCCCCAGTCAAAGTCGTATCATCCTCGCAAGGGCAAAGCGTTAGTTCGATTGTGTACACGCAATGCAAGCATTTACAAAAAGACATTGCTATACACAATCGTGGCTATACGCGACGTTACCTCAAGTTTAATTCTCCCGGACGAGTAGCCAAGATGGGATACAGTAGATCAAGCACGCACCAGCAAAAAGACATTTCTATACGCAATCGTGGCTATACGCGACGTTACTTAAGTTTAATTCTCCGGGATGACTAGCCGAGATAGGATACAACAGATCAAGCACGCACCAGCAAAAAGACATTCGCTATACGCGATTGTGGCTATATGTTGCGTTAACAGTATGTTAATTTTCCCGGACGACTAGCCGAGATTGGATAAAGAAAGTTCAAGCAAGCACCAGGTCCAAATGGAGGTATCGATATGGACACCATTTCATCTTCCCCAAAGAGGTCCAAACGAAGGCATCGATATGGACATCGCAGTAATTCCCCATTAACTCCTAACGGAGGCATCGGAGTGGACATTGAGATAAGAGTACCCCAGGCCTAACAGAAGTATCGAGGCAGACAACCTATTAGTAGAAAATCCCTAGTGGAATGAGAACCATAGTCGAAAATTCCCCCCAAAGATTGAAGCACAGAGCCCCAGTGGAATCAGAACCATAGGTGGAAACGTAAGCAAAAATGTTAGCAACAGAGACAAGCAAGCAAACAGCATGTAACCGCAGGTGCAGGTAAAACTAACGCATTTGTTTTGCAAGTACCGGGTACTTTGGCTTTCGTTTTACGAGAATTTACTCTCTGCAAACTCAGCCAAAGTGGGGGCTTCTGTAGATACATACATTTGTCCCTAGCCCAAAAAGGCCAATGTTAAAACACCCCTCGCAACACACAAGTCAAAAAGGTAGATTCCCTTGCACCGGACACCCTTTCCAGGTATTTAGCACCTCAACAATAATTTTTAATCTTCAAATAATTTAAACTTATTTTTAAACATTTTTTTGAATTTTTCGGAATTTTTCTGAATTTTTCTAAGCATTTTTTTGCAATTTTCCGAATTTTCAGCAATTTAATTAATTAAATTATGAAAACAATTCCAAAATTCACAAAATTTAAGCACAACACCCTATTTTTCACAAGGAATTTTTACATATTTTTTCCATAATTTTTTAATTTATGGTTTATTATTTACGAATTTCTTAATCAAAAACGCAAAACCGAGCATAACGGGCCATCTCGGGATTTTCTCCTCAAGACACGCGTCCCGAGGAAGCCGAAAATCCCAAGCATCGTGGTAATATCAGCCATAATCGCAATAATATCAACTATGATCGTATAGATCGCGTATATATTTTATGCGATTATGTTACGATATTATTTCATTACAATCTCGTTATTCGAGGTAAAACAATCTCGAATATCGCAATAAAATCCGACAAAATCGCAATAATATAGAATAATAATCGTCTAACATCATGTACGATTATATTACGATATTATACAATCACTGTAACGACCCGTCTTATTACAAGCGCATTGGCGGAAACAATACACTAAGTTGGGTCTCAAAGATGCGGAAAATTTAAAAACTTCTAAAACAAACTTAAATAAAAGTTATTACAATTCAATCCAGGGAGCAACATCTCCCAACAACATAAACAATTCAAACGGCTAAACCCAAATTACCAAATACAAAAGGGGGGGTAGTCCTAAAGTCTCTCAATAGCCTCTCTCTCCCCAACAGCTCCAAAACATATCATTCCTCACCTGCATCATCTAAAACCACAAAAATTTGCCACTTAGTGGCCAGTAACTAGACCATCCTTAACACACATGTTCAAACATAAACAAAAATCTACGAAAGGGTTAAATAAAAGGAATTCAATTCATAGACCACAAAGCTTCCAAAATATTATAGTCAAAACAAGATTAAACCAAGTCAATTAAAAACAAAATAAATCCACAATAAGTTAAACCAGTGAAAATTAAACAAGTTACATAAATTTTCAAGTTGTAATTGGAACAGACGCGGTGAACAAATTCGCGGCTCACTAAGCCTAGATATAGTCATGGCGAACCTCGGGTCAACCACAATGATAACCCTATCTAAGAATGGCCAATCTCTCTCCTTTTCCGAAGATCCAGCATAATGAGAACGACAACTAAATCCAAAACCAATCTACTATAGATGTGTTGTCCAATCGAAGGAACCACTATGGACTTACCCAACGATTTCCAATTATCAACAAAACAAAACCATCAAGGATCAATTCCAAAAACCAAAACCAAAACAAAACCAAATCAAATCCAATGTTCTCAAGGTACCACTATGGACTTACCCTTAAGAACCCAAAGGCCACAATGACCATTTCAAAAATAAGTTCCACAATTTCGTGAAGTAGATTAAAACCAAATTAAGGTCAAAATCTTATTCAAAAGTCAAGGTCAAAATCAAGTTGCATAGACCAAAGTTCACTATTCAAACCTTTGGCAAATCAATTGAGAAAGTAATTTAAATCAAAATGCACATAGGAAAACAAAATAAATTCTTTCATAATCCATGTAATTAAGCATGAGACTAAAATTGTAAGTTAGCACAAAAATATTAGTTTAAAAGCCACAAGACAACAACTAAAAATTACATTGTTAAAGGAACCTAGTTTAAACCATTATTAACCATTAATTCTCCAAAATTAAGCCAAAATTCATCAATAAAATTAATATATAAATAAGTATAAAATAGGTACTGTTCTAATTTATTTAAAACTGTTTTAAACATTTAGAGTAAATTATTTTACCAATTTGCTAATAATTTAATAAATTGAATAACCCAACCGGAATTAATTCTAAAATTACCAAATAACTCAAAAATAATTATTAAACTTAGAAGAATGTTAAAAGTCAGTTCTAAACCCTAAATCAACTATTTCGTGGCTGTTTAAAAATAGAAACCAAAAAAAGAAGATTAAAAGTCCAAAACCGATTAAATAGATTAGTAATTAGGAAATTCCATAAGACTTATTTAATTAACCAAATTAATTTAGACCATTACAAAAAGGATTAAAACACATTTTAGTACTGAAAATAATAGGGAATATTTATTTTAGATAAAATAATTTCAGAATTATAAATTGTTAAAAACGATTAAATGAATAAATTGTTAGAAATTCCTTTTTAATTAATTAAATTAACCAAAAATTTACAAAAAATATTTTGGACCAATCCCTACTGTTTTAACCCATTTTAGAGCCAGAAACAACGTGATGAAAAATTTTAATTATTTAATTTCAGAATTAATAAAAGTGTAGAAAATCAGTTTAAGACAATTGAGAAAACAATTTATTTGAGGCATAAAATTAATTACCCATAAAATACAATTATACCAATAATTTAAGGGATAAATTAGGGACTAAATAATATTATTTATACAATAAAACAATCACAAAAATATGCAGAATATATTTTACAAGTAACTCCCAAAAATCAGAAAAACTGGAATTTAAGAAAATTGTAAATAATCACTACTGGAGTACAAAATTTGGATAAGACACCATATTTAAGAGACCGGTGTTGTCTCAAAACCGGTCTCTTAAATTAAGAAACCGGATATTAAAAAAAACGGTCTCTTAGCTTCGCCTAAAAGACCGGTTTTGGTAGCACATCTCTTAACTCTTAACAAAGAAACCGGTCATCAGTAAAACCGGTCTCTTTGATATTTTTATTTAAAAAAATAAAATTAATCTTAGACAATCTATAACATTGGATACTAAAACACGTATCTTTATTTCCTTGCTATTATTTCTTTATCTCGTGAGTTGCGTGACTTGGTTGGTCTCCTTTCTCCTCTTTATTTAACCCTTCTATCTTTTCTCTCCTCTTTATTTCCTCATATTCTTTTTTTTATCTCCTCTCTCCTCTTTATTTCACCCTTCTATCTTCTATCTTCTTCTTCTTCTACGATATTTCTGTATATATTTTTTGTTTTTGTTCTCGTTATGTTTTTTTTAATTTGTGAGCTGGTGAGGCGGCGAGGGGGAAGACGGTGGCGACGCGACAAGAGGGGGAAGACGGTGGTGAGGCGGCGAGGAGGCAGAGGAGAAGAAGGTATGTCATTGTTTTTCGTATTTTTCGGTTTCATCATTAGTTTTTGTATTTTGCTAGTTTCAGATCTAGGATCTTCTGGATTGATTTTTGTTCTTTCTTTCGATTCTAGATTTGTTTTCGTTTTCTTTTCCTGATTTTTTCTAATTGATTTTGATTTTTCTAATGGATTCTGATTTTTTTTGTTTTTTAATTTTTCTAATTGATTTTCATTTTTCATATAAAATTCGAGTCTTAAATTTATTTTTTTGGTTTTTTTTAAGGTTTTTCGGTTTTACCTCTTCTCACATCTACTTTGCAATTAGTTTTTTGAATTCAATTTTCACTTCCCATTATTTTTCTATATTTTCATTTTTAGATTTGATTCTTTTTCGAATTTTATTTTGTTGATTTTTTGTTTATTTTCGAATTTATTTTTCGTTAATTTACAGTCGATTTTCATTTTTCGAATTTAATTGTTGTTGAGTGTTTTTGTAAATATGTTCTACTTTGTTTGTTGATTATGTTTATTGTTGTGTTGTTGTATTCGTTTTTTGTGTTTTGATTATTGTTTGCGGTGGTGTTGTTGATTTTGTTTAATGTGGTGTTATTGTTGTATTTTGTTTGTTGGTTTTGATTTTGTTTTCTTCACTAACATTTTTTTTTGTTTTTACAGGTTATTGCATGATAATAGAACAAGTTTTATGGCGTATTCGTCTTTTCGAATTTAATACTTGTATAGTTGTATTTGTAATTTTGGGATGTATATATAGTATATTTTTTTCATGTAATTTATTACTGTGTATTTCAAATATTGATGAATTAAAGTACTGATGTATTTCCATATAAATAGTATACTTGTATGGCTTATGGTGAAATTAGAGTACTGATGGCCAGCTTGCATAATGATATGTAAGTGGGGCCAGCCTTTTTTTTTATAAAAATTTATTTACCAAAGAGACCGGGCATGTGTCAGAACCGGTCTCTTTACCTTTTTTATAAAAATAAAAACAATAACTAATGAGACCGGACATTTTGGACAACCGATCTCTTTGCTGAATCAAAAAGACCGATTTTTAAACCCGGTCTCTTACCCAAAGAGACCTCCCAGGTATAGACCGGTTGTTTGGCGGTCACATTGGGGGTTTTCAACCGGCCTCTTAGAGGATTTTGGTAGTAGTGAGTTCTTGCAAGTCACGAAAATTATAACTAAATATTTCTAAATGAATTCTAAATCATAACAAGTCATGGAAAATTATTATAACAAAAATACTTGCACGAAAATATATTAAAACATGATTTATCAACATAAAACCGATAAAACAACAGTTCCAATTTTATTAATCCTAACATGAAGTCTATGTTTAAATAAGAACAAAGTGAAGGAAAAATCTAGTTACCTTGAATTAGGAGAAAATAAAACATTCAAAAGAAAGAAAAGGAAAATCCTTCAAGAAAACCCTCCAAAAATTCGCAAAAGAAAACCGTTGCACCAAGCTTGAACAAACCCGATCAAAATCACCCAAACAAATTTTTTTTTAATTAGGGAAACTCGGCTAGTATGAGAGAGGAAGAAGAAGTATTTTGCAAATTTCTTTGATAGGAGAAAATGATGAGTTTAAGTTAAATTGATTAAGTCATTTTAAAGGTTGTGTTTACTGCAAAATAACAACTCAAAGCATGTCAAAAGCCCCATTTGGCCGGCCAAGGGAGAGGGAAAGAAGAGGTTTTGTTTGTAAAATTTTAATGAGGTAAAGTGGAAGGTTTTGCATAAAATAAACATGAGCTTTAATAAATTTGTAACATAAAAAGATCACTTAAAGAAAACAACATAAATTAGTTTAAAAACAAAGACACTAATTAAGCTATCACAACTAAAGTTACATTAAGTCAGTCCAACCATATAACTTAAGCCACACAACACCTAACACTTAAAATAAACAAATTAACAATAATAATTATAATAATAATAATAATATGTTAACTCAAAATAAAAGGCGTACTTAGAGAGGAATTACTAGAAAGGTGACATAAAAATAAAATTATGCCATGGAGAAAATTCGGGGTATTACAATCGCAATCACGCTAATTGAGGCAAGCAAAATCGGCCAAAATCCAAGCCAGTTTTGGGCGCAATTGCGCCCAAAACTTACCTGTTTTTGGCTGATTTTGACCCTTGCCTATAAATAGGGAACCTCCCCCATTCATTTCACGAACTTTTGGCTTTTATAGTTGCATTCTCTCACTCGTCCAACTCTCTCTCTCTTATTCTCTTTCACAAACACTCTCAAACACATTCAAACACAATTCAAAGCATATTCAAAGGCTCTTTTGCAATAGATCTAAGAGGTTTTCAAGGGTACTAAGGTTCGACAAGGGTTCCTAAGGGTCCGAGGCAGCGTTCTTGGTCTTCAACATCGTGTTGCGAGGTAAGTTTGAGGCCAACGTCTCAATTCTAAACACCCTTTTTCATGCTTGTTTAGAAATTCGACTTTCTATGTAATTTGCATGTAATACTGATTAACAAACGATTTGACAATTCAAATTAAAAGCAACCTTAAGGCATAACTTTAAATTCTTCGCACGAGTGCTTGCATGCTTGTCTCACAACAATAATATGCTTTAACAAAGACCTGCAAATTTCGTGTTTCACGCCTAATAAGATAACTATGGACAACCGGCATTAGGCTCCTGGAATACGGAATTAACAACACATGCCACAACAAACTAGACACTATTTGCATAGTATTCTGTTAAACAACCCGCCTAGTAATATTGCATGCTTAGGGTTTAAAACGGAAAACTGTTTGTTGTTGTCTTTCGGACAATGAACTCGCAATAACTGAGTAGAGGCCGCTAGATGTGGGGGGGTGTTGTGCACTACTTCACCCTTACCCTTGTCCCCTAATCCAGACCTTTGGTGCACTACCAGACATGGAGTCCTTCGCCTTGCTTTATGCAATTATAGGCAAGGCTTAAAACGGGTTCCGCAGCTTCCCAAAAGAAGTGCGGTGGCGACTTCCTCTACTCATTTCGAGTATAAACACACAACTCCAAGAATACTCACAATATGCAAAAGCAAGAATTCAATTCTAGCAAACAAACCGAGCCGCCCTTAAATTGTACCCCCCGGAGCAGAAGGACCAGACCTAGTTCGCCCCGGTGACGCCCCAACGCCTATACACTCTGAAAACAATTAGCCTAACACGCTAGAATGAGAGTATTTTTTTGACCTATGTGGTGTAGACACCTAAAAATGTCTCCCCAAATAAGGGTCCTATGATTTTACTATATCGATCGTCAATTGGTCCGGATTTCTTAAAAGGCCTGAGATTGCTCAATAAACCTTAAACCATTCCCCTTAAAACCAAGCCTAAATAATAATAATAATAATAATAATAATAAATAATAATAATGATATTACTAATAATAATTCCTAAAATCCCCTAAACTAAACCCAAATCCCATGCAAGCCCATTCCACGTAAAACCACCAAAACCCATGCAAAGCCCATTCTCGAAGATTCTTGCGGCAGCAATTCCCTTCCCTTCTTTACCCTAACTTTGCCTATAAAAACATCCTTCCTCTAACCTCACAGACATCAGCATACAACATCAAGAAAACCCACAAAAAACCCTCAAAACTGCAGCAAGTCACGACCAAAAAACAGCAGCAAAGAGCCCTCGAAACACAAGCCGAAACACCCCTCTAAACTGTTGTAAATACAGCAGCACTGCATAACCAAAATAGCCACCAAACGCCACATAAAACTGCCCCGCTTCAACCCCTAGGCATAGCCACGTTTGGCCCTTCAAAACCCTCTCAAATTCCCCTCTAACGAGATCCACATACAGCAGCAACGACACCCCAAACGCAGCAGCGACCACATCTCAAAACAGCCCCGTTTCAGCAGCGAAACACCCTTCAAAACAGCCCCGCTTCAACCCCTAGGCATAGCCACGTTTGGCCCTTCTAAGCCCTTAAAAACCTGTCCCTAAACAGCCATATATCGACCCTCAAACTGCAGCAGCAAACAGCCCAAAAAACCACCCCAAAACAGTCTCGAAAACAAGCAATTGAAAGGCCTTTGTGAACCCGTTATGACCGCGATGATTCGATATAATTATTTAGGACTCTAATTTGATAAATTTCATTTAATCTATCCTAATCATTATTTGATGTTGTGTGTTGTTTGATGAGTGATAATCGTGTGCGGTTTCGTACTCTGTTTTGGCATTCGTGTGGGTTTCGGTTTCGTGCTATGCGTTCACGCATACTTCATGCGTGAATGTTTCTTTTTTTTCTCTTTCTTTTGATTATTATTATTATTATTATTATTATTATTATTATTATTATTATTATTATTATTATATCAATACTAACTTTTTACTTTGTTTTCTTTGAATAAATAGTTAATTGCAGGAACGATTTTGATTCTAACTTTTGTTTTCTATTGTCTTTTCTAGCGAGCGATCTAAGGTAAAAAAATTTGTATATTCTATTCTCTATTCTTGTATATATTCTCAATCACCTTTTATAATTCTTTAAATAAGATCGGAATTATTTGTATCACATTAAAGTCAGATTAATTATGGACGACCGGATTTTAGGCACCGTATTAATATTGATTAACGTCAAGTGGTCACAATATTTAGGCTAGGTAGTCATTTTTGTATAATAAGAACTCACTTTTTAGTAGTAACTTTAGGATTAGAACGCAAATAAGGTTTCAAAATTGCTAAGATGTTGTGCATCGAATAATCGTGTTTAATGGAATTACAATGAGACCGAGTAGAGGCCGCTACACGCGGGCGGATTGGGTCAAAGATTCAATCTGTACCATGTCCCCGAACCCACGAGCTGGTTACTGGATCGGACCGTGGGGCCATTGTTTTGGCACCAACGTTTCGGGCGTCCGTGATTAACCTTATAGGCACGGTGGCGATCCCCTTACTCGACAACACTCCCCCAACGCACTCACGTGCGGGTTCTGTGGCTCAAGCCCACAACTACTACAAATCGATGTAGGCCCAAGCCCCCCACGGGGTTTGCCCGCGGCTTACATGTGGTATTAGGGTTTATTCTAGGTTCAGACTTTGAGAGAGAGTACTTCTGCAATTGTATCCTTGAATTATGACCGTGCAAAAGTGTTAGGGTTTTGTATGCGAGCTGATCTTCAGCCTTTGGCTTGTATGTTATAGAAAATTGCAAGAGAATWTTTTCCTTGGGAATATAGAAATAATTCCACAAAAAATATTCTCACWAATTTTATTTAAGATCAAATAAAATCAATTTAATATAATAAAACATACTTGRCATACTTAAGATTATCTTACTTGCATAACAACCCAAGCATCCGTGTATTTAAAAAACGAATTTGCGRCGAAAGAAAACTTTCCTAAAATACGGATGCATGAAGTAAACTCGAGAGGTTTGGTTCAAATCTGTTCCCAAACAGTTCCAGTCATCCAAGTTTACTTGTAGTTGTGTATGATAAGTAATCAAGGTTCCTTATCATCCTCAACTGGTTCATCTCTTAAGTCTCAACCTTTATAGTGTATTAACAATCTTCATACCACTTACATTGCATCTAAGACCTAAGAAAATGACTTTATGAACAACTTTAGTCTTCATGCAAACTTTAAGACTTGGCTTCATTAACTTCGTCTTTTCATRCCTTGAACTTGTTRATTTAGTACCTGCACATGCAAAAAGAAACTTGCATGCAATACGATAGTTCAYTGCAGTTTGTCATCCATCAAAACTCAAACTAGCTAGGGAAATCTTTTGTTTTTATTACGTCTTAGCCATTGTGAGAGAGCATAACCTCTTTGGTTTTTATTACGTCTTAGCAGTTGTGAGAGAGCACAATCTCTTTGGTTTTTATTACGTCTTAGTTGTTGTGAGAGAGCACAACCTCTTTGGTTTTTAATACGTCTTATTCGTTGTGAAAGAGCACAACCTTTTTGGTACTATCGTGAGGGAGCATGAACTCTTCATTGTGAGAGCGCACAACCTCTTCATGTGAGAGGGCACAACCTCTTTTTATCAGAGTGCAATAACTCTTTGCCTATGCCATCGTGAGAGAGCACAAAACTCTTTATGTGAGAGACCACAAACTCTTTGGTACCATCGTGAGGGAGCAGAAACTCATCATTGTGAGATAGCACAACCTCTTTATGTGAGAGAGCAAAAACTCTTTGCCTATGTCGTCGTGAGAGTGCACAAAACTCTTTATGTCTGAGAGCACAAACTCTTTGGTACCGTCGTGAGAGAGAACGAACTATTCATTGTGAGAGAGCACAACCTCTTTATGTGAAAGAGCACAAACTCTTTGCCTACGCCGTCGTGAGAGACAAAAAAACACTCTTTTTGTGAGAGAGCACAAACTCTGTCTACACCTTCATCCCCGCTTGAGAATCTAGTGTCTTATTCAATCATTGATGCCCTCATGTGCGCTGAAGAATCTAGCTCGATCGTTATCCATTCTCGGCTATCGTCTAGGAAGCTTGAATATGAAGTTAACAATAGGGATGGTGTCCCTGAAATCGCTGCCTAGCATTGGTTGTACCTCGATTGGGAGTCCTTTGACTTTTGCTTTGTGCTTTGATCTTGACTTTTTCTCTAACCTAGACTATGGTGATTATCCCTTACAAATGTATAGTTACCATGGAAAGACGTCTTGCAATGCTGGTGCTTTGAAATTTGAGGAGGAATAGGGCATTCCTAGGCATGCGTTGACATCTTCTYTTCACTTGATAGAGCCAATTGATGTCTAGAAGTTAGTCCCCAGAACGCGATGCTTGGCCTAGGAAGTGAATCCTTGTTTGCTAGGCCAAGAGCCAAATGCCTGTGAAAATACACTGACCCGTTGCTAATGTGAGATGTTGGATTATAGCTTAAACGAAGTTTTGACTTTGTCGACTTGTGAGATGCTAGTGATGACATGATTTGCTTTGGTTTGGGGTTAGCCCCCCTGGCTATATACCTACAAGATTTGCACTTAAAGGTGGACCCTAGCTTTGCATTGACTTGTTCAGACTCCTTGACATTGAGTTGACTTGTTTAACTTTTGACTTTGTATTGGTACTTTTGTGACTTGACTGTCACTATGCGTGCAACTTATATGCGACACGATGCATTATCTTGATTTTRGCAACTTCGTGTCATGACTTTGACTATGGACTTACAAGTCAACTCGGCTTAGACCTATTATGCAAGGATTATAGTGCAAAWTTTTGTGTAATGCAAGGACTTTTATTAGACATTTAGTTAAGGAATCAAATACATGTTGATATAGTGTTTGAAAATACATGCAAGGTGGAGTTTTCCTGACTAAAGTTTCGGYATCAAGCCCCCAACATGRCGAGATGAAAGCTTCTTTTGCGAGATGTGAAGAAAGAAGCATTGTGTGGCCATCATTGATGTAATGATAGCCCCCAAATTATGATGAAGGGCCTCTTGTGTGTAGATGAGCCCTTATGATGCTAGAAGCTTTAGTGTCTAGAGCCTTTTGCG
>SNQN01007515.1:1078-33051 GCA_008642245.1 Bassia scoparia | reverse complement strand
AGAAAATTGGGACGCTTTTTTGTGTTCATATAATTTAGACATGTGAAATACAACAACTCAACTATTAGGACTGGAAAAAGCGTCCTAATTTTCTTCATTAATAATGACAATAAAAAYCGTCCCAATTATCTTCACAAGGACAAAAAAAAGTGTCCCTAAAAATTGGTCAACGACACTTTAAAGTGTCACAATTTGTAAAAATATGGACCACTAAAAGCGTCCCAATATATCCACGTTGGAAATAGGGACGCTTTTTAAAAGCGTCCTAATGAAAAATAGGGACGCTTTTAAGCGTCAAAAAATGACAAAAAAAGCGTCCCAATTGACACCTTTTTTTAGTAGCGAGTATGGTCACAAACACTATTAACATGAGAGAATAACAAAAAATTAAGGCACTAGGATTGGGGTTTCGCCACACAAAACATACATGTAACAACCAAACGCAAACAARGAAGCATTCTAGCACGGTTCAACCGACAAGGGGAGACTTTCAAAGGTCCTAACAACTCTCTCAAGCCAGCTAGGAGAACCTCACTTTCAATCGAAGACCTATTCTCATGTCTTGGTCACAAACTCGGTTTAAGCAAAAAAGTCGCGAAAGATAATAACATCCCTAGAATCCGACCCTTATTCTCATGGTTCCTTCATCTAAATAGTTAGGAGGAGTACACCGAAGAGTTCAACTCTCGTTCCTTTGTCTAAGGTCCCTAGAAAAAACTACCATGGTYYRRAAMCATGYRAATTAGCAATTGCACCTCCTAAACTACASAAGTCATGGCCAAAACCAACGAAAACCTCAAGCAAGCATGGTGTCACATGGTGAAATGAGGGTTTCACCCAACCCTAGCAAGTAAACTACTCACACAAGCATAAAAACATAATAACATCCATATTTAACAAGCTAAACAGCAAGATCTAAAGTTATAATAAAACTAAGAAAATCTCATAAAAACCCAAAAAATGCAATTCATGAAATACTTAACCAAAATGAAATTAAAGAAGTGTAAGAGATAGAGAATAGTTACTAGAACTTGAATATGAAATTTGGTGAAAGGATTCCAAGTACAATGCTTCCAAAATGCAAAAATACCAAGCTAGAAGAAGATGAATAGTGAAACTCTAACGTGAAAGCAAAATGGACTACAACTAAGAGAGAGAAACTAAAAGCAAAAATGTATTTACAAGAATGAAAGATTGGTGGCTCAAAAGTCCGAAAAAGTGGAAATACAACCAGCCAAAACCAAGAAAAGAAAAGGTAAAAACAAAAGCAAAAATAGAAAAGCCGAGAGAGCAATCCGGAGCACAGTAGCGCCCGCTACTGGGCGCTACTAGACTGCCATCAGAAAAAGAAATGGCCATAACTTCTTCGTTTTACGTCGGAATTAGGCATATGACCAGTCGTTTCGAAGCTATCGAGACATACTTTCACCTTCAAGTAGAAACACATCAAGATAATAAGTGTGCTGAAAGTTATGATCAATTGAAGTTGCCTGACACATTCGAGAGTGCCCAAAACGCTCCAAAACTTCACCAAAGATGACACGAACTATAATCCCGAGCCTCGAATTGTCCAAAGTGTGCCAAAACAACTCCTAAAAATACTCATCAAATGAGTGCCTGCAAAACCGATCAAAACAAAAGAGAAAATGTGGCAAAAACGCTAAAAGCGACCGTTAGAGGGTTAGAGAAGGAAATGAGGAAAAAGACTCAAAACGAAGATAAAACTAACTCAAACCTACGAAAATAAATAATAAAAAGACTCTAAAAACCGGAAATAAAATTCGTACATTAATAACATATGATGTTATCATATTATCAAATTGGACACTAAGAGACTTAAGAGAACTCTAGATTGCTCCACTTGTTCTCGGACAAGTGGGAGATTGAAGGAAATAGTGCCTCGATCAAGTATAGCAATTACTAAATATAATATAGGATTAATTAAGGAGATTATTAATTCGGTTATTTTCGGGGTCGTAGTGTTTTAATTGCTAGAAACCAACTACAAACTGTACGCTTATTATTGAATGGGCCTGCTGCTATAATAATCGGATCCTATAAGGTCGCACATATAAACACAAGTTGGATCAATACACCAAGCCCATTAGGGRAAGGTGGACGGTTAGGAGGAATTAGAGATTAGGGTTTTGGAAATCCTATGACCTAATTACTACTATATATTAGGCTTAGTATTATGTATGAGATATATAATAATTTTACAGAGTGAAATCAATAACCCTAATATTTCTTCTAAGCCGTTTCCCATAAAAGTAAGAGAGTGGAAGCTTGTTCCTCCTTCTTCCGTAACTAGCATACGTGGGGATCTTTCTTGTGTTTGTGGACTAAGTAGAGGAATCGCAATTGAGGTTCTTGATCTCCGAAAGAGGGCTATCAAAGGCTAAAAGGGAGTACATGCATCAAAGGTTTATCTAACTCCTAGTATGTAATTCGTATTAGGAAAAATTGCCATTAACTACCCACATTTGGGACATATTTAGAAAACTACCTCGATTCCCAAAATTTAAAACACTACCACTTTTTTCTCAAAACATTTAGAAAACTACCCCTACGGTTTTTCTGATGAATGAAAACCATCGGCTAGTGGGGCCCACCAGTTATTCATTTCTTACAATTTCGGCGTGTGGGTTCCATTTCTGATTAATTTTCTCTTGTCGCCTGATTTCCATCAATTTTCTCTTCTGTCTTTACAATTTCCACTTCTTCCTCCTTCCTGAATTTTTCTGCAAATTCTTCCATCATTAATTCATTTTTAACAATTCACGTCATCAATTCAATTCTTCATCATCATCGAGTAATCCAATCTCCTCCTAATCTATCTAATTCAGAAGTTATCAAAATGTCTTCGAAGCAATTTTCCAAAATAAATTAAGCTTAGAACCCTAAACTCACGTAACATTCGCAAATGCATTTGTGCAGCTAATTTTAAATTACTGCTAAATTAATTTAAATTTAGCTCAATTAAAAAAGATATTACAAAAAGGAAAACACTGTAATTCATACTCTTCACCAAACGAGGCGTGGATGGGCTCCAACGAAGAGCACGAAGGCTCTGACGAAGCGGCGGCAAAAGCTTGATGAAAGGCGGAGAATCGCTGAAGCGCGGGGGAGCTTTGATTGAATGGCGAGACACCGGAAGCGGCGGCGAAGCTTTGATGAAAGGGGACTTACAATGAAGGGCGGAAAGCTTTTGATGAAATGGCGAGACTTCCGATAAAGCGGGGCGAAGCTTTGATGAAATGGCGAGACTCCGATGAACGCGCGGCGAAGCTTTGATGAAGGACGAAGAGCGTGTTCCCGTCTAAGTCGAGGTTTGGGCTTCAATTTCGTGTGAATTGATTTGCTGGAGATCGATTATACTTCAATAGATTTAAGGATTACTGGGACTTATCATGCATTAAAGAAATGAAATGAAGGAATAAAGGAAAGGAGGGGTGAAAATGGAGGAAAATGGGTGACAATGGAGGAAAAGGAGTGAAAATGGAGGAAAGGATGAATGACGTGGGAGGGTGGGAAGATTAAGCTGTTTGCATTGAATATAAGGTGGGCCCCACTAGCCGYAGTGGTTTTCATTTCATCAGAAAACCGGGGTGGGTAGGTTTTTCTAAATGTTTTGAGAAAAGTGGGTAGTTGTTTTTATTTTTGGGGAATCCGGGTAGTTTTTTCTAAATATGTCCCAAATGTGGGTAGTTAATGGCAATTTTTCCTTCGTATTAATTATATGCATGAGATCCTGTTTTAGATGCTTAGGAAGTGTTCCTGAAATTCCGCTATCGCATCTATTAAGTTCCTACACATGATTGTTTCTCACACTTCTCATTTGATCCATCCTAAATCATATATATGTATATATATACAGAAACTTAATAGATTACAACCTACGATTATATAATTACAAGAGTGCCCTTAGACATATTACTCTATGATATACAATTCAATAAATCTAGTCTCAACCATCAATATATGAAGGCTTCTTGATGGATTGTTTCTTTGTCATTATATTATTGTCAGCGGAACATCATTTAACAAATCTACATCGGTCAATTTTAATCCACGGGAGGTCATTTTTTATTAGATTGGTGTTCATTTATTCTAATTCCATAATTCGGTTGGACTTAGTAAATATGGAATCACGCTGTGTAAGGTTTGAACCTACGATATCGGGTTTTGGAGACACATTTTCTACCAAACTAAACTACATGTGTTTGTTTTTTTTTATTTCACAAGCTAGAAAGAACATGTTAATTTTGCTATAACTCAAAAGTACTCTGTTTAAATCATCTTATAAGCTAGGTTGGCATTAAAAAAAGTTATGCTAAATACATCCCTTAGGGTTACATATAAGATATAAATTAAATATGTTACTTAAAAAGGAAATAAGTTGTAAATTCAAGACAATAATACATTAATTGATGTAATAATGATCAATTATTGCATATTATTTTCATTTTTAGCTTCTTATAATCAACCCTTAGGACTACATTTCGCTTTTTCCTTAAAAAACAGAGAGAATATGTAATTCCAAATTAAATTGAATCAAAATTACAATTAATTCCTCCTTACTTCCTGGTCTCTCAAAGTACGTAAAAGGAATTAGATAGGGATAATAAAATTTGAACCCGTGACATTTTGTACCCAAAACTAACACGTGACATCTTTGTGACTAAAACAGGAGAAGAGATGATATTTTAGTCCGCCCACCATACAATCTTACCACAGGTGGTAAGAGGTATGAAGCATGATATATACAACCAAATTCAATAATTTCTAATTTTATCTCATTGTATTGTATGAAGTACTCAAGTTACAAGATAGCAGACGGATGAGTGTAGTTGGCTAGTGGCATAATGGCATTGTATGCCTTTAATTAAGGAAACAATTGGTAGGGTTTAAACCAATTTTCCAAAATTATTGCATTTCAATATTATACTACTGTTTAATTTCTCCTTTTATATCATTTTGACTAACTAGTGTTACACGGCGCGCCGTGTTTCATTTTTTCGTACTTTATAAATTACTGTTATTAGTATAAAAATCAAATAATAATTAATATTATTTAAAAGAAGTTAGGCACTAAATAATTAAATGACTATAAAGATAATTTTAAAATTGAAAWTTTTTAATACTATGTAGTATCTTTATATTGATAAAATTATTAGGCATATTTATTATATTTACATCCAGGATAAAGATAACTTAATTATGGTATAATATATTATATTTTCTATTATTATGTGATATATAGGTACATATTTGGATCCTTTGTACGGAGTATGATAATTGCATATTAGCAAGCCCTAAGGGATAAATTGAAATAAAGATGCCACCTTTTTATAAAAATAATAGTATGATGTTTTTGCTTTATTCATGGCAAAGCATAGTACACAAAGGCAACCTGTAACTTTTAGTAACATTGTGATATGTAATATTCATAATAAATTGTCATTTTCATGTCAAACATAAATATTGGAGTACAAGGAACATTACAAAAACGACATAGATAATTTGGAGTAGCTTAGACAAGAACTAATACTCTGTATAAAGAATCGCAGAAATTTTTGACATAAATCTTTTTCTTTATAAAGTCCTGTCTTTATAAAGAGTGACATAAATCCGTCTGAAGCCATATTATTATCATGTCCCTATAGATACATATCGCTTTCAACCACCTCATCCAAGTTTTTTTACCCCTCATCTTCCTCTCTACTCGCCACACTTCAAGCCTCTTCAATGTTGCTTTGTCGGGCCWACTAAGGTGAGCAGGATGCAAACTAATGCCTTATAACTTTGCGTGGTTTGATTGCATAATCCTTCAATGTGTCTATAACTTTGCGTGGTTGGCAACATAATAGCAGATATGAGCAAAAAACACAAAGACGAGGAAATTGTTCAATTACAATCAAACAAAAGGCTAGGAATCGTAGGATCTTACAATTTCTTTTGATCATCTTTGGTGTAAGTATTATTTTTAGTTTATTTATCCATATCCGGTTCACCCTTTGAGTGAATCCGGATTTGAGGACCAYTTATGGGTGGTTTAGAGGTATCACTACTTGTTTTATCAACAAATTTAGAGTCTGTTTGATCATATATCATCATTTCTTAGCCACACCAAACTTTTTTTTTACGAGCACGCCAAACATTATTAGCTTGCATGAATTTAATTTGATACAAAATGCTTTGATTCCATTACATAAGCCAATTTCATTTTGTTGAGAGTGAGAGAATGTTCATTCACCTAGAGTAATAATCAGAATGATGTATGTATTATGAATTAAACTTTACCTCCCGGAAGTTATACTTACAGTAATTTCATTATTGGAACTAAAATGAGTGCTACTACGTACCAGTAACTGAATCTTGTGGCATGCTCATTCCAATGTAAAAGCCAGGTTCTTTGGGTTCAGGCAATTCCCCATCACCATCGAGCATGATGGCAACGAGCGACATGCTTGGCCTATCTATAGGATGCTGCTGAACACACAACAAACCTATGTGAATTGACCTTTCAATTTTGGAAGCATAGCTTGGGTTCCTTATTGATGGATCACTAACTTGCAAAGCCTCACCATTTTTGAAAAGAATCCATGCCTATTCGTCAAATAAAGATTAATAGTGATCTTGCTGTTTTTTATTTGTTTCAATCTCAATGTGTAATTTAAGTTTTTACAACATTCGTGCGATCAAAGATGTTGAAGATCAAAAGCTGTGCAAATATGTGATGTATGAGCTAAAGATGTTTAGCTCCGATGAAAAGATGTTCTATTATTTGATAATAAAGCTAAGTGATCTTACATGTCCAATAAGATTGTGGTGGTGGTCCGAATGTTTGATCCTCTGTTTCTCATGCCAGAAATGATCTCAAGCATGAATACTCCAAAGCTGAAGACATCAGATTTCACCGAAAATAGTCCATCAATGGTATATTCAAGAGGCATATAGCCGTTGTAGCAAATAGACAGATATATGAGAAGATGAACACCACCAAAATTAGTAGCAGTATGACTATATGAGTGCAAAATAAGGTGAGAGTATATTACTATGTCCCAACCACCCTCCTTGTCCTTGCCTCATCTTCGTTTCCATCAAAAATTTTGGCCATGCCAAAATCTGAAATTTTGGGATTCATATCCTCATCTAGTAAAATATTGCTTGCCTTAAGGTCTCGATGAACAATTCTCAATCTAGAATCTTGATGAAGATATAGTAAACTGCGAGCATTCCCTTTTATGATCTCAAAACGCTTTGGCCAATCCAATGAGGCATCATTAGTTTGACCTGCTAATATACAATTATTGTCATAAGCTTACACTATTTATTGGGGCAACATGCCTAAGTTCCTATATTAATTTTCATCATTAGATTGAAGCGAAAGAAGGAAAGCAATAATATATGAAAATGGAAGTGAAAGCCAATGAGTCTCACCAAATATAAAGCGGTCCAAGCTGTGATTGGACATGTATTCAAGATGAGTTTGTAGCCAAATACAACTCGAAATACTCTGCAGCCAAATACGATTGAGTTTGCAAATTCTTAAAATCATAAATACCAACAATACTGAATTAGGTTATCATCCAATTGGACCTGACATATTCAAGATGCGTCAGAGAGTCTGTTAAGGTGTTCCATAAAATAATTGGCACAATCAAGAAGTTGGAGTTCACTGCTATGAGCATAAGTTTCCTATAAAACCAACAACAGTGACAACCATACATGATTTAATAAGGCAAAAACAAACGAGTGCCACTGGAAAAACCAGCAATGCAATAATCACCTGGATAGCAGGATCTTTTTATATRTTGTCGAATTCCTCGGAAAGTTGTTTGGTGAATTGCAAATAGTCCAGCCTGCCACCGATTTCGAATAGCTTGTCTCCGATATCCTGGAAGAAAAGCAATAAATTAGTAAGCTAAGTTAAGAATAGTCGAGTCTAATAATTGAAAACACAAAAGATGATGGTTATCTTGAGGTGGAACTTTATTATCAGTGGACAAAGAGAACTTGGAAGAATCATCATTAGCTTCGATGTGAGCCAACTTCTTGGAGCTGTCAATCAACAGCTGTCAAAGACAATGCCAACATAGATGATTAGCTGATGCTATTCAGTAAGTATATAGGAATTCAAAATCGAAGCAATAAAAATAATAATAAGTAATACAATTACAACCGACACACCCTTGATGATATGGTATCAAGTATATTTATGGTCTGAAAAACATTGGCATGAATAACGGGGATGTAGGAGAGCAAGTCAGCGTCGTCGAAACTGAGATGAAAGAGGAGCTTAATCTGCTTMAAAATGGTGGACTTGCCGGACTCCCAAGCGCCGAGTAATAGSAGCTTATGGATGTGCTTTTCAGCGATGGTCTCGCGCTTGATCTTACGCTTAATCTTTGCTGCCTGCAACCAAACCAACACGGATCAATTTATTACAGCACTTGTGAGTTTAACTCAAAGTGATCGAATACCTGTGCATCGTCGGCATCGTGTTTGCTGGAGTGTTTATGCTTGCTACGATATCATAATTAAATATATTGTGCTGTACTTAAATTAATAATTAGAGTAGAAAAGGAAAGAAAAATCTATGAATTATTGTATCATCATTCATCGATATCTAATTCTGCTGAAATTAAACCAAACAAAGTAAAAAACCTGAAACTAACTGCAAATGCCAGGCTTCATTAACTTAACCGCCATTAACAAGCAAACGATAGACTAYTTTCAGACACAATTCTCAAATATGTTAAACCCTTTCTTCTCTCTCTTGCTTTCTCTGTCTTAAACCACAAGAATATTTTAAATTTACTTATTTAAAAAATAAAATTATCAAAGTATTTCAATTGCTTCCAACAGAAGCCAAGAAAAAGAGAACGTGAAAATGCAGAAGCAACCAATTCTTAATTCAGATTAACTCAATTGAGAAAAAGAAGATCATGTGATCATCAATCCAAAACAACACAAAACCAACTCAATTGCTCAAATTCTCACAGTTCTTAAGAGAACTAATTCATCAAAATGCATCACAAATAGCGTAAAAATAAGGTTATTATTCACATTCAATTACCAAAAAGAGCAACATAATTAGRAGTAGAACGACAATATAGGCTATCAATAATGCAAAAAAAATTGATCTCATTAACCTCATCAAACCCTGAAACAGAAGAAGCTATAAAAATGCAACACAATTTAATTCAAGTTGCAATCTTTACACAATTGATTCTTCATACATCAAAACTTTTGGTCAATTCAGTACCCAACAAAAAGAAACTCCAAAAAAAGGGCAAACAACGAATCAAACAATACTTCCATCAAGAAATTGCCTTAAATTAACAAACCCATACCCAAATTCAACGTCACACAAAGAACCCAACTTTATATTTTTGAAGTAAAAACATCAAAATAACCTGAAACCCAGAATTCGTAAAAATCAACAGAAGACAAATGACAGTATTGCGGCCAAAATATCAAATAATACTTGTACGCTCGGCTTTTTCACCGCTAGCCTCCTTTGCCAAATAGTACGCTCGAATTAGAAACCCTAAATCGTATCAAACCCCTAAATTCACCCAAATTTAAGGATTTCTAATTAATTGAATCAAATAGAAAATCACTACTCAGATCTTTAACAATTAAAAACATGACCTCTTATATAATAGCATGTTTCAAGAAAATGTAAGCATATACTGTATTAAACATCCACAAGAACAACTTATCCAATCAAAAAATCCCAAATGGGGCAACCATAATCACAATCCAATATAATTACATTGCAAATTAAATCTCAATATAAACTAAAATACTTCAATACGACCAAACAATCAAAATTCAATACCTCTGTTGTTGGGGCAAGAATTTGCTCATGCATCACTTCATTATCCTCTAGATAAATGCTCATTGATGGAAGTTGTTGTTGTTCTCTCTAAAAGACGCAAAAAATGATATTACCCCAAAAATTCAAGATTAACACAGTACAATATATCGAAACAAATTAACACCTCTGAATGTGATGTTATACTTCGTATACTTATATAAAATCTAACTTAGAATACTTAAAAACATGACCTCTTATATAATAGCATGTTTCAAGAAAATATAAGCATATACTGTATTAAACATCCACAATAACTTATCCCATCAAAAAATCCCAAATGGGGCAACCACAATCACAATCCAATATAATTATATTGCAAATTAAATCTCCATATAAACTAATTAAAATACTTCAATATGACCAAGCAATCAAAATTCAATAGTTTTTTCAAAACAACAGGAACAACAACTCATCACAAAAGTCTTCAAAAATGCAGAAGATTTCACTCAAGAAGATCATTCGTCAAAGTTTAAACCCATAACCCATTCATAGTAAATTACATAACAGTCCAACAACTTTTTTAAAAAAACTCAAAAAATTCAGTAAAATCATACCTCGGTTATTGGGGCAATGGCTTCCTCAAGAATCACTTCATTATTGACTTCTACAGAAACACTGATCGATGAAAGTTGTTGTTCTCTCTGAAAGATACAAAACAGATGATTACCCCAAAAATTCAAGATTAAAACAAATTACCCAAAAGATATAACAAAACAAATTACTTAAAAGATAATGAAGTTATACAATACTAACAAAATTGAAGAGCATACACTTTTACCAATTACGTAATCGACAAAATTTGTGTGGGTATGGAAATTCTTGCTCGAAGTCGCACAAAATCGAGCACCGGAGATCTGAAAACCCCAAACGGATATTCATCTCCAATTCAACCATAAAACTCTAAGTCAAAAACAAAACAAACTAAACCAATTACCTCAATATTCATCTGCAACTTCAAATCCATCTTCAAACCCCAAGTAGAAGCTCGAACACCAATAAAAAAGTACGAAAGAGAAAGAAGGGTAGCAGTTTTTGAGCGCGAAAAAGCATGGAAGAGGGAGAAGGGTAGCATCCATTAAAGATTTGAGCTTCATAAAAAAACAATGAACAGAAGATTGTGTGGAATCCTAAAGCGGGGATGTCCATCAAAAATAATCAAAATTCAAACCCTTGATCTAATAAAACTTCGATGCCATAAATGAAACCTTGAAATTCAACTCAAATCCTACAACCCCAAATCGAAAACCCTAAACTTCTGAAATTCATCACTGAACATTAAATTAAAAAAACCTTAAAATTAAAATGAATTAGTAAAACGCACGTACCATAATCGTTTAACCCACCATAGATCAATRGGCCAAACAACTACACTCAACTGAAACTCCACCTTCGAAAAACAAATAAAGTCGATAAATAAACTCAGAACCAAGAATTCGAAAAACAACAAAGAAACCCTAAAATCCAACCCCAAATACACTTGTTGATGAAACCCTAAAATCCAACCCCAAATTCAACAATACCCTCTAATTTGAAACAACAACGAACCTTAGCTTCCCCTTAAGCCCCACAACAACGAACCTTAGCTTCCGATCCCCGTTTCAATCGGCCATGGGTAGTAGACACCTGACTTGTTGCGGACCACACCACGACCAGATGACACCGTAAAGGAGCAGCGGCGATGAGACGGCGACGGAAAATGGTGGAGAATTAGAGAGAGAACCGTCGTAGGGGAAAAAACAGGGCCAAGCAAGGAAAATGGCYAAGTAGGAGGTGGGAGGTAGCAGGGAACTTGTTGATGAATTGTTTCGACACCTGTTTTGAATTGTTCCCATTGAATAGTGGGCAAACATGTGGTAGCTGATGTGGCGTGGGGTAAGGGCGAAATGGTCCCTTCACTATTCATTGTGAACAGTAATTTTATGTTCACTTTTTTATTGTTTGGGTATTGCATTTCAACATTATACTCCCCCTGTTCATATTGTTTTGTGCACCTTTTTCATTTTGTCATTTTATAATGATTTGTGCATTGTATTTTATTCAATTTCTAGACATCTTTTTACAATTTTTTAATAGGGTATTAGGGTGGACTTACTACTCATGTCATATGCGTTTTTTTTTTAACTATTCACAAATGTAGAGAATCTTGTAAATAACTATTAATGTATAAGAATAAATATAGCCATGTGGGGTCTGTTTGATTCGTGTTAATGAGTAGATTATTAATATTCAATTGTTACAATTTTTACACATGTGTAACTAAAGATATAAATGATATAAAATATGAATTGAGAAGCATATGAATAGTAACCGACAGGAACTTCATGGAACAGAAGGATGATTTTCTATTACTTTTCCATACTTCCCTCCATTTACGAGTTAAGTGTAAAATAGGGTACTCAACTTTCATAAAAGTTGCACATTGGGTACCCTAGTTGCAAAAGTTGCAAATTGGGTACCAAACAAACTTCTGTTAAATTTTGCCTTCAAGTACTGAACCTTCTTGGTTAAAGGCAGCATTAGTAAATGTCCATAAAAATAAGTTGTGTTGGTACATATTAGCTACCAGGCCTAATATATGCCAAGGCCCATATACACATACCCAGTGGACTTGATAAAGCAAGAAATACAAGGCCCAAAAAAGAGTCAAAACACTTACCACCCAGACAAAGAGTGAAGCATGTGCAAGACACCTGCCCTGGGCAATTGTACGACACTTGTCATCAAGGAGATTCATGCCACCATGTATGCAATAGTATATAAGGTAGTCTTAGGCCACCCAGGCCTGGTAAGCACACATAAATGCTCTTTACCTACTTTCTCTCTCTAAAATTGCTTACCACCTGGTATAAACTCTGACACCTTCATCGAAGGGGATGTTCCTGGTTTGCCCCAACGTAGTTTACTTTGAGTTTTGTAGGTACCACAACAAGAAAAACGTGCGCGGGCGACCAGCGACCGATTTTCGGTCGCTAACACAAATTAGCGAACGATTTTCGGTCGCTAACGTAGGTCGCATTTATTTCGTCGCTAAAAAAATTAGCGACCGAAAATCAGTCGCTAAACGTTTAGCGACCGATTTTGCGACCGATTTATTGAGTAAGAAAATGGCAAAACTTTTAGAGGGAAAAGAGAATTAGCGACCGATTTTTCGGTCGCTAATTAGCGACCAACACTGTATCGATCGCTAAAGAGAATTAGCGACCGATTTCTCGATCGCTAAATCCAAATTTCCTCCATTTTTTTATTAATTCGAGGCTTTTTTCAATTTTCCTCGAACGGTACATAAAATGAAAATTTACAAATGAAAGTGGTCGAAAATGTACAAAACAACATTGCAAATACAATGAAAACTTAGTTAAGAAGATTATCACATACATTTAGTTAACTTCTATGTAGCCTTCACAAGTGAATTAAATAATTTGATGAAATCGTGTAAAAAAAACCATGCTCTCCAAAATATACAACTCTAGCAAGTTTGTGTCTCTAATATTAATAATAATAATAATAAATGTGTTAAAATTAAAATTTCAATGATGTATGAGCAGCCTGCAGCCCTATGCAATGTCCCGAGTCTCACATTTCTCACATTAGACCAGTCAATGCCAATACCATCCAGATACGACTCTGTAACAACAACACGTTTTCAGTGCTTATAGTCAGAATTGAAATCTTAGGAGCTGCTTTGCCATAAACCCTAGCATCATCATCATTTAACCAGTAAGGAGGTTTCTCCAACCTTGACYGCCACATAGCTGGCAATTGAGACCCACGTTCTGATGAATCTGTTGGCACTCTATGCATGCAAGACTGCATTGGTATTTCCCTGAAAAGATGTTCAATGAAGAAATCATTAGATGTCAACTTCAAGGAGCCAGAAAAAAAGGGAAACAATGCATCTTCCAATAGAAACAAAGACATGGGAACAAAACATGTTCCCTTAAAGCAAATTCTACACCTTCCATCTTCCAGTAGCATGAATTAGCAGAAAGGTGATGCCCTAGTAATAGGGAATTAAGCATAAAGTAATTGTACCAGGACTTATGTTCATTCTACAAATAGTTCTCTTTGGGAAAAGTGTGAGTAAAATAGTATAAGAAGGTAAATAACCATTGTCTTTGCAGTGAAAGAAATCGCAATTGCTTGCAGTCATCTTAAAACATAAAATGACAATACAAAAACATGAATTCTAATTTACTCCAATTGTCAAGCAAATATCGGCGAGAAGAGTGTTTGGTGTCTCAGCAATAGGTTGATGGTGGTTTCAAGATGATATAATTTCTGCATTACTGTGCTTTATATCACGTCGGCTGTTTTCAAAATTGAAAAAAAAGGAAGAAGAAGAAAAGGCCCAAAAAGTACCTTTTCTAATTCCCTATCTCCTCTCCTCTATGGGTTTGTCATCCAATTGTTTTCTCAATGGAATTGAAATTTTATTTTTTCAATGTCTACACCAATTTCCCCAGAATTCCTCACTACTTTTTTTTTATTAACTACAGTATCTAAATGACTGCATTTAGTGTGGATCCTTCTTTAGCATGTCAATCATCAAATGCTGACCATGTACAACTTCTAATAACTACTCTGTAATCCTAGGTTCAAGAAAACAAATCAAGATAAGAATTACAATGAGTGATGATCCTGTACTTGTGTAATTCAATAATATATATTTTAGAGAGGACACCGTTATTACATTACAGCGTTACAACAATAATTGCTATATATTTACAATGAGATCGCAAATGACATGAAAAATGAGGGATGGTGGTATTGAACTTCGAAATTTTCCTTCAATCTTCAAAATTTTCTTAATGTTTTTAAGTCATAGAAATATAATAAATTAATGCATTAAGTAACTAGGTATCCATTTTGCCGCATTGTGTCAGGATATGAATTCAACCATCTACGTATTCAAAATTTCAAATAATTAGGGATCATTCAAGTAACAGGCAGCAGTTATTTTGCCAAAAATATGCATATATAGAATAAAAATAGGGAAACGATTGAAGACTTGATCAGATATGGGCCATACGACAAAGAAAACAAAGTCAAATATTTTTAGCAATTCAGTACAAGCAACTAAGGAATCTTACAGTTGCATTTAAAAGCTACTTCKATCGCAGAAAAACACTCGGGAAAACAAAAAAAGGATATGACTTTCTTGAAAAAGGATGGGGGATAGAAAGGAAATGAGTTAGCAAGACATCAAGGACATAAGCATAAACATGAAAAACAAGTAATATAACTAGACTGATAGAATATAAAATATTGTAAATATTTTGTAATCAATAATTACCTTAGTTATGCTTTATTTATAGCTTGTAAATCAATCACGTAGACTATTTTGTGCCTAGAATATTGCCTTAGCTGTGGCTAGTTGTATGGCACGATTATGTGTATATATTGATAGCAAAGTAATGAGAATGGCAAGGGATTACATTCTTTCATGGTATCAGATTAAGGTCTTTCCTTTCTCGCTTCCGCAACTTCTTCTTCTACCATCTTTATCTCTTCTTCCTCATTCTTTTCCTGTCAATATGGTCGACACCAAGTCTTCTTTTCATCCGGCTCTTGCCGTATCAAACATCAAAACTCATGTTCCAGTTACATTAGCCGTTGAGGACGTCCAATATTCGACTTGGGCCGAATTGTTCAAGGTCCATTGCCGTTCTCACAAGGTTATTCATCATATTATTCCCACTCGAACGGCAGAGGACTCCCCTACGGAGAAGACTCCGGCTGAACAGGAACTATGGGACACCTTGGACGCCACCGTCGTCCAATGGATCTATTCTACTATTTCCAATGATCTTCTCAACACTATCATTGAAGCCGATGCTCGAGCCATGACGGTATGGGAGCGGTTACGTGCATTGTTTGAGGACAATGAACACTCCCGTGCTATTGCTCTTGATGAGGAATTTTCGTCCACTTATTTAAAGGATTTCCCATCGGTTTCGGCCTATTGTCAACATCTTAAGACCCTTGCTGACCAACTCAAGAACGTCGGCGCTCCGGTCTCGAACAACCGTCTTGTACTTCGCTTGGTGGCTGGTCTAACACCTGCCTTTAAGGGTGTAGGTTCGGTTATTCGGCATTCAAAAGTTCTCCCTTCCTTTTATGATGCTCGTTCCATGTTGACTTTAGAAGAAACTAGCTTGAAACAAGCGGCTGTCGATGGTGATGAGGCTTTTGTGGCGGCCTCTAGGGATTCTGATGAGTCACTTGACACACGTCCTCCTAAACCTCGCAACAAAAATCGCCATAATAACAATAGGCACAAAAACCGCCACAAACAGAGCAGTGGTCAACAAGGCGGTCAAAAGGGTGGCGGTGGTCGAGGAGGTCAACCTCATGGTGGTGGTCAGAATAGCGGTGGTGGTCCACCGGTCCAGCAGCAGCAATGGCAGCCCGCTTCCCCGTGGTGGCCGTGGTATCAATCTGCTCCTTGGACGATGCCTCCATGTCCATACCCTACACAACCATGGACTAGGCCTGTTAGGCAGCCTGGTATATTGGGCCCAAGGCCCATGCAACAACCAACTTGGCAGCAACAGCAACAAAATTGGCAACCGCAAGCCTATGCTACTCAATGGGCCCCGACTGACATTGAGTCCGCTATGCACACCATGTCTCTTGCTCAGCCTGATCCAAACTGGTTTATGGATACCGGAGCCACATCTCATATGACGACATCTTCAGGTAATCTTTCGTCTTATTTTAATTTGAGCACAAATAAAGGAATTACTGTTGCCGGTGGACAAACTATTCCGATTCGTGGTTACGGTCACACTGTCGTCCCTACTCCCCATCCACCCTTGTCTTTAAATAATGTTTTACATGCACCTCACCTCATTAAAAACTTAGTTTCTGTTCGAAAATTTACAACTGATAATCAAGTGTCTGTTGTTTTTGATCCTTTTGGATTTTCTGTGCATGATTTACAGACGGGGATGCGAATAATGAGATGTGATAGTTCGGGTGATCTTTACCCCTTAACCACGAGTCAACCATCAATTTCTCCACCCTCTGCTTTTTTAGCTTCCTCTCTTTGGCATGATCGTTTGGGTCACCCTGGTGCTCCTGTGTTGGATTCTCTTCGGAAAAATAAATTGATTGCATGTACTGGTCCTTCTAGGTCTCACATTTGTCAATCATGTGTCTTTGGAAAACATGTTAAGTTGCCTTTTGTTGATTCTACTTCTATTACTTTTATGCCCTTTGATATTATTCATAGCGATCTTTGGACTTCTCCTGTTTTAAGTTCTTCTGGACATCGATATTATGTGCTTTTTTTTGGATAATTATTCTAAATATTTGTGGACTTTTCCTATTGCTACGAAATCACAAGTATTTACTATATTTTCCACATTTCAAGCTCATATCAAAACACAATTTGCACGTGACATTAAAAATGTTCAATGTGATAACGGGAGGGAGTATGATAATAATTCGTTTTGGGAATTTTGTAAGGCAAATGGAATTTCTTTTCGTTTTTCATGCCCCTCTACGTCTTCACAAAATGGCAAAGCGGAAAGAAAAATTCGCTCTATTAATAATATCATTAGGACACTTCTCCATCATGCTTCCATGCCACCATCCTTTTGGCATCATGCTTTACAAATGGCAACATATCTCCTTAACATTCTTCCGAGTAAATTATTAGCCAATGAGTCTCCTCTAAAAATTCTTTACCAAAAAGATCCGTCTTATTCACACATTCGAGTCTTTGGGTGCTTATGTTTTCCGCTTGTCCCATCCACTACCATAAACAAGCTTCAAGCACGATCTACTCCTTGTGTGTTCTTAGGATATCCATCTAATCATCGTGGTTATAAGTGTTTTGATTTGTCGAGTAATAAAATCATTATTTGTCGGCATGTAATTTTTGATGAAACCATTTTTCCATTTGCAAAAATACATACATCACATGCTTCTGATTATGATTTTTTGGATGATGGACTCTCTCCATATGTGTTGCACCACTTACAACATTCAGCCCAAACACATACTCAAAACACTTCAAATCCTCCATCTCATGTGGCCCACACTACTCCGGCCCAACACACCACAAGCTCACCTCATGTTTTTCCTCCTGACTCTTCCTCCCCAAACTTGTCATTGGGCCGACATTCCCATGGCCCAACTCCACACTTATCTCCACAACATCAGATTTCACAAAATTCTTCTACTCCTCCAAATTTGGTCCAACGCCCAGTCACCCGAAGTCAACATGGCATTCATAAGCCTAACCCAAAATATCAGGCTTACAATACTGTGGTTACAAAATCTCCTATTCCTCGTAACCCAGTTACCGCACTTCGTGACTCGAATTGGAAATTGGCAATGGAAGATGAATTTGATGCTCTTATTAAAAATAAGACGTGGGATTTAGTGCCCCGTCCACCTGATGTTAATATTATTCGATCAATGTGGATTTTTACTCATAAYGAAAAGTCTGATGGTTCTTTTGAGAGGCATAAAGCCCGTCTTGTAGGTGATGGKAAAACTCAACAGGTTGGCATTGATTGTGGTGAAACCTTTAGTCCGGTGGTCAAACCAGCAACTATTCGGACAGTCCTTAGTCTTTCCTTATCAAAGAATTGGCGGATTCATCAATTAGATGTCAAAAATGCTTTTCTCCATGGTGACCTTCAGGAGACGGTCTATATGCATCAACCCATGGGGTTTAAGGACCCTAAGCATCCGGATTATGTCTGTTTACTTCGGAAGTCTTTATACGGGCTAAAGCAAGCTCCTCGTGCATGGTACAAGAGGTTTGCTGATTTTGTCTCCATTATTGGTTTCACTAATAGTAAAGCAGATAATTCTTTGTTTGTATATAAAAATGGGTCAGATATGGCTTACCTATTGCTCTATGTTGATGACATTATCCTTACTACTTCTTCTGATGGCTTGTTGAAATCTATTATGGAAAGTCTTAGCTCTGAGTTTGCTATGAAGGACTTGGGCTCTTTAAATTATTTTCTTGGCATTCGTGTGACTCGTCATCAAGGTGGCTTATTCCTCTCACAACGTAAGTATGCAGAGGAAATTATCGAACGTGCTGGCATGGTGTCTTGCAAACCAAGTCTTACTCCCGTTGACACTAAACCGAAGGTCAGTGCACATTCCAATGTTAAGTATGAGGATCCATCTAAATATCGTAGCTTGGCTGGGGCTCTGCAATATCTGACTTTTACACGTCCAGACATCTCGTATGCAGTTCAACAGATTTGTTTGTATATGCATGACCCTCACGATCACCATATGCATGCTCTGAAACGTATTATTCGGTATGTTAAGGGTACTTTGCATTTTGGCCAACATATCTCCCCGTCTTCAGTTACTGATCTTGTGTCATATACTGATGCTGATTGGGGTGGTTGTCCTGACACTCGACGGTCCACATCTGGCTATTGTGTGTTCTTAGGGGACAATTTGGTCTCATGGTCGTCTAAACGCCAACCTACCTTATCCCGTTCGAGTGCTGAGGCGGAATATCGGGGGGTGGCTAATGTTGTTTCGGAGTCCTGCTGGATTCGTAATTTACTTTTGGAACTCCATTGTCCGCTTCGGAAGGCTACATTGGTATATTGTGATAATGTTAGTGCCATTTATCTTTCTGGCAACCCTGTTCAACACCAGCGTACTAAACACATTGAGATGGATATTCATTTTGTTCGGGAAAAAGTAGCACGTGGAGAGGTGCGGGTGCGTCATGTTCCCTCTCGATATCAGATTGCAGATATTTTTACAAAGGGGTTGCCCCTTGTTTTGTTTGAAGATTTCCGTAACAGTCTTTGTGTTCGTGATCCTCCCGCTTCGACTGCGGGGGTGTGATAGAATATAAAATATTGTAAATATTTTGTAATCAATAATTACCTTAGTTATGCTTTATTTATAGCTTGTAAATCAATCACGTAGACTATTTTGTGCCTAGAATATTGCCTTAGCTGTGGCTAGTTGTATGGCACGATTATGTGTATATATTGATAGCAAAGTAATGAGAATGGCAAGGGATTACATTCTTTCATAGACCTCCAAGGGGTACTAAGGATACAGAGATTTAAAAGAATGAAAAATTCAAGCAAAAGATTTATATGCGATCACATTAGTAAAAGTTGATTATCAATATGGGACGCTTCAAATGAAATCCTCCAACTCTAAAATGATCATTTCTTTTATAAGTGCATTCATAATTTTAAATAAAATGATCGATGATATAAGCACATTTTAATCAGCTGCTCCACCAAATTCAGAATCTCAAGCAAATAAACACTAGGATCAAGAATCAGCAATGATGCTAGTCCATCAAACAAAGATGGAGGAAGACGAGGTTTCAAAATTAAAAATTTGAAGAAAAAAGGTACTAAATGAACAACCTTTTTGATGAAATCAATGTAACGTGTAGCACCATACACGAATTGAGTCCCACCACCAGGAAATGTAATGTATTCGCCAGAAGCCTGAACCCAGTTCTGATGTCCCTTGACTTCAGCAAGCTTGATATGGGGAACATTAGCAAACCATATCTGCACAAACCAAAATGGCATATTGTTATGATCCAGCATTAATTAGAGATGGTTCATATTTCATGGTCTGCCTACATATTTTCATCAAAGCATTATATTTACCTTCTCCCTGCTTTTAGGCCACTTCACTGATGTTTTGTATCCCTTAGGCAAAGGAACGAGGTAGGTAGGAGATTCATCAGGGCAGTGCCTCTCTCAGTGTTCATAGTGACTTCTGTTGGTACATATTAGCTACCAGGCCTAATATCTACCAAGGCCCATATACACTAACCCAGTGGCCCGACAACATGCACAAATTAAGGCCCAAAAGGAGTCAAAGTGTCTACCACCCAGTCAAAAGATGGTACATGCACAAGACACCTAACCTGGTAAGTTGTGTGATACTTGTCATTGAAAGGTTATATATGCCCATGCAAAGTGTAGTATAAAAGGCAGTCTTAGGCCACCCAGGCCTGGTAAGTTCACTTGAATAAACACTACCTACTTTCTCTCTCTAAATTATTAAGCACCCTGGTAATACTCTAATACCTCCATCGAAGGGGCTGTTCCTGGGGTGCCCCAAAGTAGTTCACCTGAGTTTTGTAGGTACCTAGATAGCAAGCCAAGTTCAACTCCACCAGCACCGGCCCGTTGGCCACTGCCACGTCAGCAATACCAATTATTGTACCAATAATTTGGTGCTAGAAGGAGGGTCGTAGTGCCACATAGTGTGTGGATTGGACAATGAATGCATCCAACCCCGAAATGATGCCTGGTGGCAGGTTTGACCCTAGAAGGCCAGATGAAGTTTCTTCCAACGCAAGAAGTCGTTCCTCCAGGCATTCTACGTCGGCAAGGCACCATGGTAGCCGGAACACCATGCCACCACCATCACAAAATCTACCACCACCAAGCCCAAGAAACCAGTATACTGGCTCTACGGGACCTGGTGGAAATTATCATTAGACACCTTCTCCCTCCTGGAGAACACAAGGTCATTCCACTCCACCAAGTGCTGACCAGGTGGAGCATGCAAAGAATATTCTTAGACGTGCTAGACTGGCATCCTCTGGTTATATTGGAAGTACATCTGGAGTAGAAACCACACAGGAGCATAACCCTTATGGTCCAAACCTACCTACTCCAAGTCATTCCACCCGAAGACACCATAGCCAGATGGGTGGGTCAAGGAGACCACCCAGACCACGTGTAAGGAGGTTAAATTACTCACCACCTCACTTACCATCCTCTCCATCATATGGGTCATCCCCATKAATGGAGGATAAACATGAAGAGAACGATGAAAGACTTGAAGTCAGATATGCGAGCCCTGTACATCGTCATCATGGCAGACCAGGTACGCCCAGACCTAGTCCTTGAGCAGAATCAGTTGTATATACCCCAGAAACTACCAGACCTGAACATGCAACCAGGCGTGGGCAGTTAGTTCATGATAGACTAGGGAATCGTCTCTCGGCCTTCCACAGGCTGGGAGGACKAGGTCCATCACAAAGCCAGCCAGCAGCAGAAGCTACCTCAGGTCAGGGGGCTACACATGCTGCTGCTGGAATCAGGTATCCATCCTCATCACCATTTGGTGAGGAAATATTGAGAGCTCGATCTCAAAAAGTCAAAATACCAGGCCATATCAAATTTAATGGCATTGGCCACTGGAGACCCATAGATGACATGTGGCCCTTTATGAGGGACATAAGTATCTAGGGAATTTGCAGATGGCAAGCTGGTGCAAATACTTTCCTTACCAAGTTGACTGTAATTGCTCAAGCCTGGTTCGGAATATTCCACCTGAGTTAGCATCACAGTTTTGTGCCTGGCAACCAGTTGCAAAAGACCACTTTATAATGGTAGGAGATGGGAGAAATCGTCAGTTTGAGCTCATGTCAGTTAAAACAGGGAAAGTATGAACAAGGCTTACGTGACTATTCTTTACCCAGGTTACCAAAAAGAAAGGACCAGTACATGGATACATCAAACCCACAAAAGCTACAAGAACAATGATGTAAGGTCAAACCCCTCATGGCTTCTGCTAGAATACGGTTCTCAGAGACACTGATCCGTCAGGGACCACTAACCTTCAAACACAAGTCTAAGGTGGATACCATTGGCCAAGCCAATGACGACATTATCTCTCCACATGCACAAATTACAAATATACGACTAAGAGGAGTTCACACAACGAAACAACAAAGAGCAGCCACAACAACCAAAACAACACGACCCAAAGTAGAACCCGGAAAAACACGACTAATAAAGCTAACGACAAGCATGGAAGACACCCTACAACTGCGCGCAGCAAGCACCAAGGAGGAGATGAGGAAGAGAAAAAAGAAAGACAGGAAAAGAGAGCGATCACAACCACACCTCCATCAATAACCAAATCTTAAGCTATTTTACCACTCAACACAGACAGGGCAAACGTGATAATATGCAGCTCGATTGACAAAATGGAGACAAAATGACTTCCAAAACTCACCACAGAAAGGTACAAAGCTGAGACACAAAAATCCAAACGAACATAGCATGTGAATTTGACCCATGAATTTTGTCCAAGTCACTCCACAGACACTTGTGCAACTCCAACCAGACAAACACCAAACTGCGGGAACACTCATCAGGAAGGGATATCATTTAAGTCCCAAGTCACAAGAGCAAATTTGGCAAAGTCAGGAGGAAGCGGACAAGACTCAGAAGAGGACCGCCAGAGCCTATAAAAATGGTACAGCCCAGGAGACCTATCAATGAGACGAGTATTCTGGTCCCACCAGCCTCCAGAATCATCTAAAGAATGAGGTTAGAAAATTCTAGCCTAGCCGTTCGTTCCAATTACTTAAGTCAATACCCTGAATGAACTCAAATAATTACCTGAAAAATTAGCTCTGGAAAACCCACACGAAAAGCGAAGTGTAGGGGGTTGTCCGCCTCACAATGATATCTCTAATCATGGTCTAATGACCAATATAATATAACCATCCCACTGTTCAAAAATAAAAAGTCAATGTGAAATTAGATCCGAGTAGGGAGTTCTAGTCAAAGCAACACTATAACATATTAACCATGTCTACCAAAAGATGGAGCCTATGTGCAGGATAAAAACTCATGGAGCACCATACAATCATGGCCCCTCTATTAACAAGTATAAATCTATAGTGTAGACACCTAGAACAAATGTGTCTGCACCTAAATCGAACGTAATCCGTGCCGAACAACTAATACCGCCAGTCTCGCGATTACTTATTTACGGGCACAGCATCGAGAAACGATGCTGTTGAATTCACGACCAAAACGCTTGAAAACCTAAGGTTCGTCTCGAAATACCCGAGCAAAACAAGAGTCAAACGGCAAGGCCACAAAAACCAAATAAATATCACTAATAAATCGCCGTTTTCTCAAAAAGTTGTTCCCAAACCGAGTTTTGAACCCAGGCGATTCATACATTGCTTTATGATTTTCAAATCAGGGTTCCGCCACCATTCTTTCTGAACCATCCGCCTAGTTACAGTGTCTAAAAATCTACTTTTTCTCTAAAAAATCTATACAACTGACTTCTTCTAGCAAGAACCTTTTGCAATGTTTAAATACGCCAAGAATACGCAGGAAGCCCAACATAGTACGAAGAAAAACCACCCATGAATAATTTAGAAAAAACACAATATCCGGAAAGATACGTGGAACCTATCCCTAGTACAATCTTAGAACTCCGTCGCTTCATGCTGCAGCAGCCCAAGGCGTGTCCTCCAGGTGCCGTCCGAATCACAGTGGAATATCAACGAATAAACTGAGAGGAAAATCAAAAGATAGTGTGTCGAAAGTTTTGACCGACAAGACCTATATAACGAATCACTATGAGCGCATCACATATACGCAAATGAATAAGAGAAACGAAAAATATACGCTCACATCCCAGAGCGTAAACACCAACAACGACATACAAAAAAAAACAATAAGGAGCGACAATGATGGACGCTCCAAACAACATAACGAAGACATTGCTATAAAACTTACTGGAACCCCCAAGTGAAAGCAAAACGATATATTACGACATGTACCAACCGGGAAGGCGAATAAATAAAATACACACCAGAAACAGAACACGTATAACACTCACATATACAACGTATATAACGCAGAGTTATCTTCGCTCAAAAAATGCCTCGTGCCAAATCCAACCATATACACCCTTGCCTGCAAGCTCCATGGCCAGGGACACATTTTAAAATATAACGACAACAGATCGATACATACCGAAAACTACAACGCTATTCTCGCTCCCTCTCGTCCCTCAAAATTACAAACAAAACTATGAAAACCGACATCAGTCAAACGAAACAATATCAAAGTGTATTAATTACACACGCATTCGAATTCTCGTTCGAACCCTTCAAACAAGGCTCAATATACTACAGCGACCACCTTGACATATCTGAAGGAAATATATCTACTCACCAATATCTCTCGCACTTACACCCTAATAAATTCCCAGAACTACCGATTGTCATGAATAACTTTTACACGCCAGATCCGGTAATAGTGTAGAAACCAATGATAAGATAAAACACATCTCAGCTATTAACCGTCTATCTAAGAGAGAGTAGTGAGGTATTAACCCAGACCGCAAGCGTGGTAGGCCATCGTTCTCTCAATCCTTTGTGCTCATAGATAATATAAGTACCTTCAAATTTACCTCCTGCAAAGTAAACCAGCATGTCCTTCTTTTTATTTCCGTAATTCCAATGTCGGCTATAATCGTTATAAGCTAACGCTCCTGAGCTTGATGTTATAGACACACGTCCCACAAGAGCGATATAGAACACAACCTCGCGCTCTGCTGTTATCTAACATGGAACTAGGCGACGTTTTAACTTATCTTCACAAATCAGTTTATCGATCTAAAAGGGCAACCTATTTCAGTTCTGAGTGTTTTGACAAATCCTAACTGTGTGCCTTGGCCATAATTTACGAGAGGTGAAAGCCATTATGTTTTTGGATAAAAATAGCTTGTGCTATACTTCCTCAAAAGGATATTGGACACTTACAATAACCCACCCATTACACTAATAAATCCCCGTCTCATGTTGATTCAATATACCACTTGTGCGTGATGATTATTTTGCGAACCAAGAACACGAACGCGGTACACGCTACCAAGACATAAAAAAATGACACTTTACATTCAGTCCATATAACTGTTGGACAATCACATGGTTTAGTATAAGCACCGTTTGTAACATGATACGTGATATACAAAGTACCCTGATCCACACCATATTTCTTCCCTCGGCCGAACTTGTACCTTGCGAGTAAGACTCTTTGTGCCAACGTAATAAGTGAACTTCACCCCTTTATCATAAAGACCCGAGTCATCTGAGTGTATATAGTTCGCACCTTCTAAGGTGTGACTCTAACAATATATACCCCTGTTTGAGAGTTATAGTGACATCCAGAAATGATTCGCATGTATAGATAATAGGAATTCGACAAATGTGAGCCAAGACACATCCCCGTACTACGCGACTGAAGCGCCAAATACATTCTGCGACAAGTCAATCTGAGGTCTACAACCTTACATGCTGCACATTCGTAAACCAATGTCCCCGAACACAAGCAACCACGAGAGCTAGATGAAAACAATCCCACAATCAGTTGAGCGTGCGCAGACCTAGGAGTTTCAACGCACGCAACATCGAACGCTAAACCGCAAAAGTGGCAACGCACCCTCGTCACGGTGCGCTTGTAGAAGAGCAATAGACAGCTTCGATCTCTCAGCGCCGTCAACAACGCCAAGGTCGCCGAACTCCTCTCTCATCATACGAAAGCATAGCAGCATCGAACGAACACCAGGAACGCACTCCAAATACAATAGCGCAACGAGGTCGGCGCTACAGCAAGCCCACGATGACCAGAAGAGCAGCCGTCGATAGTTCATCCGGCGTGAATACGCAAGCCGCTTGTCAATCGGCACCTCGCTCCCAATACAGCTGCGAAGCGAGGACAGCGGCCGAACTCGACGTGCCTATCCACCTCTTGAGCTCGTTACTCTTACGTATGTTGAGCCAACACAATCTCACCAGCCGTTAAGTACGTATACCATGTGAAGACAGCAAGGACGATCATTCCATCCATAATATGCTCCTTCTCCTAAAGACTCTATCCAATCATGGGTAACACTAAGTTCTTAAAATCTGAAAGCATAAGTTCGCATTTGCTGAGCCGTAGATGAATCGACTCCCTACCCGACCACGCTCTATAAGAGTGCTAGCACACAGGCATGCCTTCAGCGTCGCGAGCCACTATCCACAGTGCGTGACTATCCTCATAACTGTTCTACTCCCGCTACGACTATACAATTGCCATATAGGATGGGGAGCTCCCAAAATTTGGTCTACAGCACATTCTCAGGTGGCTCAACGGTTTCATCGAACCTCTGACCCTCGCAGGTTGCATTGGCTATAGGGCAGAGATCCTAACATGTAGTCGTGCACGCTCGGCTAGGCGAGTGTGTGCACGTAGTTACCTAGAGCCATTTGGCTCGTACCGTGTGGAAAACTAGTACTACTTGGAGTCTTCCACCCCTCCTTGACGCACATAAACACATGCCAAAACAAGATGAAAACGCCGAGGTCGCTACGAGATGCGTGTGTAGAAATTATCTTATCGGCAACCACAATACCATCATCGACACTAGTAAGAAGCGCATGGTCATAAAACCGGAATGACATCTTTAAGTCACACGATATTAATCCCCGAAAGACCAGCACACTTCAATACACGTCTACCTTGCTAACAAGAAAGTTGACCCGACCCAGAGTGTATCCGTGTAACCATTCAACAATAACACGATCATTCATTTTGTGTCGATAGAATTCCTCCACTTAATGATCATAAAAAAACACATAAGATATAGAACATCCAGCCTATGTGACTTGGCTCGCGAGATCCTATGTCCCTGTACTGTCCCTAACGATCTCAACGATTCAAACCATCTATCTTAATTGAACCTATAATTTTTTAGTCTTTGCTTTCATATCCATCGTATGTCTTCTTGCGAGAGATAGATATAGACCTATAGGAATGATCAGGAACCAAGTAGCACCATCCTATATTTGTCAACCTAACATATGATGGTTACAGTAACACAATCATTCATATAAAAATCGCTTATTGAGTATGTACGTTGGAACCCCTAAAGGAGTTACAAAACTAATACCTGTTTTCCACAAACCAAATACATAAGATCTTAAAGAAAAAGAAAGAATAAAATAAAAGAACAGGACACCAGAAAAGCAAATCACGATAACAAAAACAAGGAAGATACCTGCACCTTCATATAGTTTTCTGGCAATAGTAGGAAATACCAATTGCACATAGGAGAAAGGAAACAAACCCTCGTCAAGAATAACAATAAGGTCGACATAGCAAATTCGAGAATGTACCCTTTAAAATACCAACAAGTAAAGAAAAGAATCCACGATAAATCTGTCTACTTGTAATGGAACCACCAGAGAAGACTTCAACCCATTGACGCCCACCCATGTTTGGGAAAATTACAGCAAAGAGGGCACAGCTAATCAAAGAACTAGTGACAAGGCGAGGCAAGTCGAGTAAGCACCAGGTGCCACCATCCCATGACTCACAAAAAGAAGAAACCAAGTTCAAATGACAGTCCACAAGTCCCACTAAGGAATCACACCATACCAACTCAAAATCACATGCCACAGCGAAACATCTGAGCCGAAACCAAACGAACACACACAAGGTTAGACGAACAATGAGACAATCGAACGGCTCGCTAACGAAAACACACAAAACAAAGACCCGAATAGGCAAACTAGAGGAAACCAAGCATAGGTGGCAACGGTCAAACACAAAATAAGCCAGAACCGTGCCCGCAACCACCCACTCCCTACCTATCTGCTTGCACCATGAGACATAAAGAATATGGACGAAAACCAATTAGTATGCTAGCGAAAGTTGGAGAAAAACACAAATTGGAAGAATGGGAAAGAATACCAGCATAGAACATATTTAACGTCCAAGCGTAGGAAACACCCAAAGCAGAAACGAACAGACATCTCCCCTGCTGAACCAAAACCCCTCACTTGACAAGTTTTACCAAGCGCGCGAATAGATTCTCCCTCAATCCTCACCAAGCGCTACCATACACACCGATCTCAGTCGAGTTTACATACTTATCCGCAAGCAGGCTTTAGACCCATACAACCTGTTGTACACTACCTCCAACCAAGCCATAAGCCGCGCTGCCGACCCTCTCAGCCTCAACTCACTTCAGCCGAAGGTCTTTCCAACCTCCCTCGACCCAAACATTAGATACACCTCACGAAAACTGTGCCAGAATAAAGCCGTATCTTCTCCTTGTCTCCGAGAAAGAGCAGCAGAAAAAAATTACGGAAGGACTAACTTGACACACTTGCTTTTTAACACCACTAATGCAAACCTCGTATTAAAAAGCAAAGGGAAACATTCAAAGTCCAAAACCTTCTTCTCAGTTGAACTTGAAATCTGAATTACAAGGCCCGAGACGAAGAGGGATTTGAACACCACTGCATGTTCTCATCGTAGAATGGACCGGGCATGACGTAGCAAAACGACTGGTTAGCAACTGCGCACTCCACATGATAGTTGACCAGCGTGGTATAATGAGACTTTCATATCGAAAACTCTGCAGACCCAAGATAGCAAAAAATCACAACCTATCCGGCTGAATCTCTGCGGCCTAATATCCTATCATCGATACAGGGGTCCTGACCACCTGAAGCCATAATTACAACCTACCAACGAAAGACGAAGGCGCTGCATGAAATCCTGAAAAGAAAAACAAGATGATCTCTAACGACACCAAACAAAACGACGAAAATTTAAGGCAGAAACACAAACACGGTAAGGACAATAGCTAGCAGTTCTCGCTCAACCAATAATGTTTCTGCACTGCAAGGCTACCCATCAGTCGTATCCCACACATCATAATCCAACGAACCGATTATCTTACCAAGCAGTACGGCTCACCAAGGCTGAGGATGCCAAGTCATATTCCAGCAGAATTGGGCCACACACGAGAACTTCCAATCACCAAACACCGCAGCACAACCCAAAACAAAGACTTAAGAAAAAAAGACACAAACATATCACAAAAAACAGAGCTACCACCTATTACGAACCACTTACATCCCAGGCAAGCTAACCAGAACCAAGAAAGGAGTAAAAAGTAAAGCTACGGAAAACAATCGTGGAATCCCATCTAACGCCTATTGCGGCAATACCACTCAACCCATAGCCAGCGGCCAGAAGGACGCGTCACACAAAGCGTGAAGCCACGCACCAGCGCTCGGGTTAAAGACTAAAAGGAGAATCGCATCCGAACCGAACAAACGATGGGACAACACAGAGGTACAGAGGATACGAACCAGGCGCATCCCCCCTTCGCAACCAGCAGATAATGACAAAAACAAAAAAAGAATCACACAACCCACCTACCGAAAAAACAAACAGTACATCCCAACTCCAGGCACAACAACCACCACAAATACAACAACTTACACTCCTCATAACGTTCTACATGTTTGATAGAAAGACGCCAGGCCCACACAACCAAAAAAGATCGCCCTAGTGCGTGTTCGACCGACCGATACACACCTACACAAAAGCCCAACTAATAGCACAGACATCGAGGGTCCGAACGCACAGCAAATGTCCGAACGCAAATGACTCACATCTAACTCTTACCCAATAGAAGCACTCTTTCGTTAATGGCCCACACCCTAGTTGGAAAAGAACCACCAAAACGCGACACAAGAACTAGAGCGCCACCACTGACTACTATGAAAGGCGAATCCCACCAAACAGCGAACCTCAGTCGACAAGCATCCCCCCCAGTAACAGCGCGAACAGCCATATAGAGCGAAAAGACGACGCAAATCCATGCCCCCTCGGCCCAACTCAACACCCCACTCCGACAAACTGCCGCACCACGGCACTGATGGCGATCGTACTCACCACACGGTCAACAGACCGGTGCAGGTCTGTTACACACCCTCCGAACCCAACCCCTCCCCTCAGCCATGACACGTGTTCCTACTCAAATTCAGTCGGCACCAGCCAGACAAACAGCGAACTCCCACAGCCCACCCCTCCCATCCCAAGGCGCCAACAGTTTTATAAGGCGGAAAAAAAAAAGAAGAGAAGACAGGCAAGGGAGTAAACCGAAAGGACGCGAACTGACGTTTGGCAGAATGACTGCAGTCAACCCTCCCGCCAGAAGAGCCATGAACCAGTAACCGCTTCTCCTCGAACGACCAATCTCACTGAAATCAACGCTGCATGTCCCTCCAGGCAGACGACCGCCAAAGCTTCCCTCAAATTTGCGTCGAAACCCTGTCTAAAACCAAACCAACAAAGGCCTGATACTGCACAGCTTAGATTAGCTCAGGTATATTCTGGAGTGCACTAAAACAGAAGCCATCACTACCTCAAAACGAAGAAGCGACGCCACAGTACACGAATCAAACAAAGGAGGCGCCTTCAGAACACATCACTGTCGGAACCTAAAACATGGTTGTAATGCAGTGTAACAGCATCTATGTCAAACGAACTGAACTATACGGTGGAGCAAGTTGAAATCGACGCACAATCAAATCACGTTATTGAACCAAACACTTTACTGAGAACTGACTCACAAAAGACAGTCCGTTCTGCGGTGAATGATATTCGCACAAGACTCACGAGATGATCCTTCAAGCGCTCAAAGGCATAATCAAACCATTCCGTGACTTACGCAATTACAAAAGAGACACACAGGAGCTGCCTATGGCCAATTCATATGGAGCAATACTGGCCAAAAAACACTATACAACCCTAAGCCGTCGGATACCCAGATATCGAAAATCAACAAAAGAAAAGGAGTCCGAACAAGTTCCATGACCAGAATGTGATCGTCAAAACTTCCATTCACAATCTATGAGCTAGCCGAACCGTTAGAGACCCCCGCACCTTGGCTTAGCGATGAAATTAGCGCGTAGTGCGCCACAATCGATTATTCTTTACCACTCAAACAAGCTTCACAAGCTAATCATCTACTTCCGATCTAGAACTCTGCAGCACACGACAATTTTCATCACACAGTTTGTTGTGGTAGAACTAGTCGATCACAAAATAAATTCCATCCCTTCATGAAAGGACCTACAAAGCAATAGGGTTGAAGTCCAGTCCCTTACCAAGTCACTAGCACGACAATGAAGAATGAGACTTTGGTTTTCGCACTGCTGTGATTGGAAGAATCCCCTGATGATTGCGTAGCAACCCAGAAGTGCACAACGCCGTATCCATGACTATACACGAAGAAACAAGAGGCCTACTTTCTCTCATAGAAATCCGACAGGCTTAGACCAATCCAAAACCAAGGAGGCAATACTTCACTCTCTTTCGATCTGAGTAGTAAGTATGCATCTTCGGCCATTGAAGTAGGAAATAGCCATAAAGAGTAAAATCGGAAAACTAGCGTGGATACCGTCTTCGCATACACCCAAACAAGGAGAAAAGAA
>SNQN01007514.1:4374-31682 GCA_008642245.1 Bassia scoparia | reverse complement strand
GTCAAACTAAGGGAGAATTACACTAGCTACTTACAGTAGTATTCCGAAACAGATATAATTTTGTAAATATGATGTAGTTATTTAATCAAAAAAATCATATAAAATTACCGTTACAACCATTTCGGCAAAGGTCGGGATCTGGAGGTTTATCTATCTGACTGACAACTACTCCTGACGATAGTAGTGTTCGAGAAGGGAAAACTTTCCAATTATAGTGAAACACTCCAAGCTAACCACGGACTGTAGTAGTCAGCTCGTACATTTTTCTCTACAGATATTTTACATTATTCCTAGGTTGCATGTAGAACATCACAGTTGTTAATTTCAATGATAGCTAAGAGTTACCAACTACACTTACACTATTTCTATTCTGACGTCCTGTTTGTTGTTCTACTGTTACAGCCTTGGCTTTTTGTAGAGCAACTCTTAGTTTCCACTTTGGTCGGTATGAAAGGTCATATGTTCCTATCTTCATTTTTTCGCACTTTAGTGGAATCTCAACCCGAGTTTTTCTTACCCCTCTTTAGAGCGACTAAAATCAGCACTTACAGCAAAACTTTAGAGAGGGGTTCGCTTTTCCCCACCTTTAAGTTTAGCGCGCTTAAGGTTCCAAAAACTCTACCACCATGACCTCTCTCATGCGCTCTACCGTTAACAGGATTGTGGGTTTCGCAAAAGCTCGTCTCGAACAAGATGATCGTGACTTCATTCTGAAATGATACTACTGCTGGATCTATTTTGAGGCTTAGTTTGTTATAGCGCTTCAACCTTATTCTAGGAAACACATAAAAGCACATCATGTTAATGATATAGAGTATAAGACTACTGTCGCAGTGTTGTAGATTGAGAGTGGACAATGAAAACTTGATTAAAAGACGGACTTTACTTTTATTTCTATCCTAGCTACAGCCAGATGGCTCAATGTTAGTGTTGGATTACTGATCCTTCATGCCTATTGTATCTTAGTCATTGTGTTTGGTGAGCTTAACATCTATCATACGCCTCATGGACCCAACGAGGTCTTGGAGGTGACGGCCATCCTCAGCACATAGTAGTTGTGTCAGAACTTTCCGTTCCTGACTAAAACTATGTTCTTCTTCATTGTTCCTTGTTGACAAGTGTCTGTGCTTCTCTTTTCAATATAATCCCACCTCGGACAAAACCTATAAGAATGAGGATGCTCATCTTTTTTTGCTAGATGTTTGGATCGCACCATTTGTGATTCACGCCTAATCGCTATGACGATTAAACACACAAATAAGTTAGATTTTGTACAGAATAAGAATCCTAGTAAAAAAAGCCGTATCGAACAAAAATTTAAAAAAAACATTGACCCAAAGTCCTGTAAATTGGTCCTGTATGTACAAATCAAATCTCTCTAGGGCGTATTGTTTTACAGAGTTTTTTCCAGAGTTATTACTTCAGATCGCCCGCAAAATTTCCCATGTGGATGGTCCTTCTTTCGTTTTTTATTTTCTTTGCATAAATAATCATGTCGGTCCCTACTTAAAATATTTGCCACCGCAAGGTTGTAGTGCGAGAGTCTCTGACTACAACATATGACTTTTATAATAAGAGCATCCTACACATGTAAACAACGAGTTGTAATCTACAATTGCAATAAATTAGTCAAAATAGAGAATATTAGCAACTTAATTAGATTATTACTTCTCACTTGTGTGTAGTATTTATACATGTATACGTGTTAGTGTTTATTGTGATCCGTTATTTACGAATTACCTGTTTTAGGCTGGGATAGTCGCACTATGCTTTTCTTAACATCATTACCCGACATCAGACTATCCATTTTACGCATCCCAAAATTTTTCACACCTTCCACGTGGCCAAGCGCCTGTATATGCTGTGATTCTCGTGCTTATTAGGTTTATTCAGTACGGACTATATTTATTCTTTAAACTCGCGGCTTGAAACCCTTGTTCATATTATGCTTCCCGATTAACATCCATCGCTGTCAAACGATAGCATGCGTCCATTTATTAGATCCTTATTGAGATATAATTTAGCCTGTTATGTGTGGCCCTCTTGTTTTGTCAGCTTTTCTTTTTGCTGTTTTTCGGATGACGTCCATTGATTTTCATCACGATATGCCCTCTGAGATTGATAATCGGTGCATTAGTTTTCCTAGAGATAGTGGCTATCAACCGAGCCGTTGCAAAGTCGAGTGTAGAACAATGCTGACATCGTTAGCGTATTTGATATCAGTAGTGATGTGTGTATATACCTTAAGAAATTATTATACTAGAACACATACGGTATCATTTGCATCCTAGCCACTTCTTCTAGATAAACGATTGAGATACTTGCTTTCCTCGCTCTTTTTCAATATCCAAACAACCTGTTACAAAAAGTGTAAGCGCAACATATATAATAAACATTACTTGATATATTTAAATTTTTATGTACGTGTGCGGTCGACGCTCTATACTCGGTCTCAAAAATTAATAATGAAATACAGTCTATCACTAAATTCTGAATTCAATACACTCAACCACATTCGTTAGAGGAATTCGAATTTATTTGAACATCTCAACAAACAATGATACCAGCTACTTATTTATTCATTTATAAACTGAGATTTTTGACCCTGATTTACGTATTTGACCCTTGAAGCTATGTACAGCCCCATTCTTATTGCATGATCTTTCATATAGCAAGATAATGTTGGATATTGGTCGGATCCATTATGATCGGTGTATTTTCGGTACACATGAAAATCTAGGGAACTTTGCTTCCTTCAATACAACTTACTAAAGCAAACCACACCGCACTTATTTCTCAGACAATGATTTACTATGAGGAGGCAGGCAAGGTCTACCAACACGCAACACCTTGATGTTTTGTTGTCTAATTCGTTAGAGTAAAAATGTTGTACTGTGCTTAGAAAACACGGATTATGTGACTCAATCAATTAGGAAGGGACTACTTCTTCCATGTAAAATGTCACTTGTTTTGGCTGTGATATCCATACATACACATGGCTCATCATTGATGAACCGCCACTTTTTAAAAAATTCACTAACGTGTGATACCGTAATTCGTCATTCCTTACATACTCCTCTTTGGCATTTACATTGCTAGACTGCCACTTGCATCATAAGCAAAATACGGGCAACTTTAAATTGAATTAGTGAAGAAATTAGCCTCATATATTATGGTCATATCGGAACAGAAATATGAATGAAGAGCACAACATGTCGGCGGGACTTTTTATCAACGGCATGTACACACTATGCATAAATGAAGACCGGTCAAATGTGCAAGTAAGTTAGTGACACCGAGCAATAATATACATCAATGGTGCTAGTAATTTGGCATGTAGTTATTACTATCCTCCACATTGGAGTACATTGTAGTCGTATTACATAGTGGAGAAAACAATGACCACTATGTTACACATCGATAGCGACCCTTCCGATCATGAAACTACAATTACTGCAGATGGCAGAAATTAACTCATCGTATGTCATCATATCAGACCAGTTTTCTGTGGTTTCTTGTCAATCCAAGATCTCACATTCTTTTGAAACGGCATTTTTACTGGATAGATCGATTTATGTTCATCGGCAGTACAATCTGCACTTTCCTGGGTTTCAAGCCTTATGAGGATGGGCGCAAATGCTGTCTTCAAATTGAGTTGGACAAGAGTTAACTTTGTTGTTTAGATATATAAATATGCACGATCAAGTTCTTCAAAAACTAAAGTTTACACGCTTTTCTCTCCCAATCGTTCCCTCCTCACTCTCTCTTCATGCATGTTCGTGGGAAGAGGGTACTTTGAGTCACTCCAAGCGATTCAGTTCTTTCTTATATTCTCAGAGAGTATCCTAATAGCCCAGTATCAGTCTAAAATAACGCCTCACATGCTGCATTCTGGTCGAGATGCTGATTTTCTAACATGAACGCTTTTAGATTACCGACAATATAAACGCTGCACAGGGATACATATATCGAAGAAAATTTCATTCGCCCTACAAAGTTTTACCCTCCCGACCCAAATGACTAATTAGATCATGTACCATGATATAAAAAGGGAAGGAGGAAAAATACATTCAAGTTGACGACATCATAGTCACCACATCAGTTTTTAGTGCCTGGAAGATGATCCAAGTTCCCAAGGTCAATTTCCTTGTGTATCACAAAGCTTATGAAAATTAACACAAACTATGATTATGTCTCTTATTGGCTTTGTGCAGATTGACTCTAATGGCAATGGTAAATATATGCTTGGCATTACAGGTACTGATTAACTCATTCGACATTCTTAACCGTGCCACTAATTATTCATGTCTTTGAGCACAGTTAATATTATCAGATATTTGAGGAAAACGATGGGGCACCTTCACCAATCGTAAAGACGGTCATGCACAAAGCGAATTTTTTCTCTTTTTAGATAACGTGTAAATGCTGGAAGGTAAGTAATATGTTTTCCTCACTACTCCTTTTAGATTCTACTGTTCAATTCGGAGACGTATGCCAAGCTTGACCAGTGTCTTCTCTATGGCTTCTTGTCCATCTTTAGTTTTTACATGCCATACTTTAGTAGTGTTTCCATAAAGACTATCAAGACAAGAGACTTTTTTCTCTGCACATTGCCATCACATTCAATACAATGTATCACATACAGAAGTCTTTCCAATATGGCAATGACCCAAAAGTAGACCTTATTTTTAGTAGCAACCTTGTTTCATCCACACAGGCGTTACCTGGGATTTTTCCGCCCAAACCAACAATTAAAGGGTGAGTCGTCCCTTTCTAACTAGCATCTCAACGACACTCTGCGTCGCACTGAACTCTTCTGTATAGAGGCATGCGGAGCAGTCCAGTATTATCGAGAGCTCTCCACTGTGAAAGGCTTTTCTAAGGCCTTTTCGAAATCTCTTGACCACGAGGCAAAAACATTTTTCGAATGCATGGGATTTAACTTTTTTGCGGTCCTTTAACGAACATCTATACTTTTCTTCTCAGTGAATCGAGATACCTTTAGTTTCATTCTTCAACAAATAGGCAAAGAGACCGGCATGGCGCATAGAGTATATCCATCATACGGACTCAGTATGTGGCTCGACAAAGTTTCCATACGCTGGATAAATCATTGATCGTTATTTCTTGCAATATACATGGCATTGATGTTTAATTGAGAAAGACTACGACTGACAGATATAAGATCATTGGATACATTGATCTGTGGTGCAACACCATTCATATCTAGTCCATAATTCTGGTAATGTCTTCAAGGGTAAACGGGGCCAAAGTAACATCTTGATGTCATTTTCCTCGGCCTTGTCCTTAGTTTTATATGTCCTGAAACACGAACAATAGATTAGCCATGATTATATATCTTGCGTTTCTTCAGCCTATAGCCATGAGACGAAGCAAATGAGTATCACCAACTGCGAAACATGCAACACCTTCATTTCGATGCACAATCAACCGATGTCCTCTTAGACCTGATTGAGTCCTATATTGTGACTATAGATTGGTCTAACACATGTTAAACAACATAAAAGCTGCCAGATCGTGGGCCTAAAGTATAAGTTGTCCCACCTGACATACTATTCAATTTTCAGAGCAGAAATTATTTCACAGCAGATCTGAGTGCTTCAATTCTCATTTTCAACCATAACATTGATTTACAAGCTTAAATGTCCATCTCTCAATAACCTAGCATAAACCCAAGTAAATCAGCAAAATTTACGTTACAGACAGTTTTTAACAATTACCGATCACATTGGATTTACACCAAAGTTATAATCTAAAACTAACAAAATAAAAATCAATGCCACTCACTGATCTTCTTTTACTCTTGCGCACCTCAATAACTTTTGGGGCTTCCATATTCAACTTTGTTAATTTACTCAAGCTCTTCCTGTATTAAAAAAAATATATATCAAAATTATAAAAGGCTAAAAACTCAACTAATCGAAAAAAAAACACCAAGAACAAACAATCCCATCAATAAAAAAAAAATTGATAGACAGGAATGACAGATAGACAATTAAAGTAAAATCAGAATATAATCGAAATCATTCTAAAATATAAATAAATAATATTGAAAAGAATTAATAAAATCATGCTAATTCATTCCCGCAAAAAAATGAAAAATTGAAGGTTAATAAATATAAAAGAAAATAAAATGAGGGGAAAAAAATGGATTAGATATTCGGCGTCGTACATATGCCGATCACGATGTCTTGAAGTTAGACTGGCCTTCATCACAAATAAGTGACGGTCAACAAATAAGTAGTCACTGTCATGATAGTTTCCATATGAGCTTTAAGAAATACTGACCGCATGTCGAATCATCTCATATATCTTTTTTAAGAGGTGCGCAAACCATGCTTTCATAACGCGCATGTTATCAAGACATTCTTTGCATCTATTAGCATTGTAGCAAAGAAGAGGCATCTGTTTAAACCACCTTGGGCACAATGGGGTAGATAACCATTAAAGAACCTCTCTCTCGCAGAGAGGCTGCTTTAGCAACTATCATATCAATTATATGAAAATATACAGAGATCATTAGATCCCTGACAAATTAGAATTTCGGGGCGGTGGTTGGCATTCCAACAAGAATTTGGTTTCGGCAAAAAAAAAACCATAATAAATAGGAAAATTTTCAGGAAAAATCCACTAACAATAAGACAAGCAAACTACAATAGAACCTCGAAAAATTTGAGAGTTGAAGAATAACCCAGACGTTTTCGGACCTCGTTATCGATACGAGACTTAAAACACTACCCTAGATTATATAAACCATCTGGAATAAAAACGAGACTGCGAAAGGAGGAACAAAACAAATTGGATAACCAAAGAACGCCCAAAATTGTTTCGAGAAGCGGACAAAGAACGAAAGACGCAGAAAACGGGTTCGATAAGATACCCTATACAGGTAGTCATTGGTCGTAATCACAATCGTCGTAATTAAATTCCATAGATTGACAAACAGCTGAAACGAACACGACAAATTGACGAATATTCGGGTCGGGGTTTATAGAAAAACAAATTGAAGAACAAAACACGCAGATTTAGAAGGAATTTCGGTGGCAAAATGGAAATTAGATTTACCGCAGGAGATCAACCGAAAGATCACGACGCAAACAAAATCTAAAGACCACGATTCCCGACAATAACATCACACGAAACACACTCAGGAACAAAGTGAGGGAAAAGAGGAATTTAACGCAAATGACCTGTGTCTATTAATCGGTGCGGATATAAGAAAATACACGCGCACAAAGAACCAAAAACGGAAAAGAAAAACATTCAAATATCGGTCTTCAGAAGTATAGAATCTCCCTAAGAGAAAATCGACGGAAAATTAATCGAAAGGAACTTGATAAACCATATTAGTGAGAAAACGAACTCAATACTCATTTGGAAACCGCCTCGTCACAACGTTGCCCCCTCGCTCGCGTCGTCGCGCCAGCGTCCCAATGTTCTTACTCCCTCTGTCGCGCCACAGATCCGCCGCCTTCGCCACGATTGTCTTGTGTCCCCCACACTTAAAAAAAATTAAAAGGGTGAATATTACTAAGCTGGATTACAATCGATAAACTTAGCACTGAGTTCTCGCTCTCGGCAATTTGTTATGGACGGGTGCATTGCGCGCAGGGTTTCACCGAACCGACACCGATGAATCTTTAAGCTTCTATTGACTTTTGAGGTCAGATCGGGGTCTTACTTCAGCCTCTTCTTTACCTCGTCCGACAATGAACAAACAACATTACCAGAGAAAGTTCCTTCTAGAGATGATCAGAGAGGACGAGATAGATAAAGGTAGCAGGAGAGACCTTAAGACTTTGAGGTAGAGAAGACAGAATCAATAGTAAGCGATCCGAGATCTGTAGAATCGAGAGTGAGGAGAGAAGATAGATGAAAACTCGCCTGCATAATTTTGATGAGGGTGTTAGTATAATTTAGAAAAGAAGTGAGACGGCATGTTTACTCGACGAAATGAAGAGTAGGTAGAAGGCCGCCAGATATTGCGGTCGGCCCGCACGGAATACAAATAAGAGGCATGATAGGAGGAGCATTTGCTTGAGGAAGTAACGAAAAAAAAAAAGTCAGAAACCCAGCTTTGCAGAGCGTCGGTTGTTCACACTTTCAACCAAGAATAAGCACAAATCAAATAGGGCAAAAGCATTTATGTCGCAGAGTTATTATAATTTGAATTGCACACACATATCAAGAGATGTAAGCACCTGGTCGTACTGCAGATGCATGAAGCAGTGAGCTGACACGCGGACAATTCCTCTCTCTGTGGTGACGCAACTAAAAACATACAAACAGTATGACACTAGAGATAGCTTGTTGAGTTCTTCCCAACACACTATCACCAGGATATCAGATTTAGCATCGGCACACTACTAAGCAGAGTACTCATGCCGGATCTTAGATATCGATGTTATAACTTCAAACGCAGACATGCCTCACGTCTATTTTGCTAACATCTCAGTAGATGATAATCGCGGTTTTGGTCCATCATTACACTCATCAAGCTAACGATAGGAAGGAGTACTCTTAAATTCGCTCATTACTGGCTGAGTCCAAGGATCAGATAGCATATTATTAATGACTTGACCAGACTTCGCTGTTTCTGTAGCGTGGCTGCAGTTGTCCGCTCTAACAATTGAAGTAGCTGCAAGCAATCCGACATAGTGTGGAACGACTAGGTAGAATCACCAAAAGTCCAGTTAAGGTGATATCTCGCCTTTCCGCACGCGATTGTGTTCTTGATTGCATAGAGTGAGATGCAGATCTCGTAGACAGCCGGATGGGACGCGTTAGGTACGAACAGACCAAATGAAGCTACATTATGAACTAACAAACGGCGGAATGCCAAAAACTGAATCGGAAAGCTTAACCCATGGAGAGCGATAGAACATCAAACCTATGAATGTGTATATGATCTCAAGTAATCAAGAGTCCCTACGCATATCTTCAACCGATGTGCGCAACCAAGCTGTGGAAGCACAAAGAGTATGAGTATGCTACATTATTTTTGTCTGTAAAAGAACATTCTATGTACCTGTTGAAATTAAAACTCTAATAGAATATCACATTTTGTTGCGTTTATGTATATGCATGGTCAATATTTATAGAAGTAGAGTGAGTGACAAGTAGAGCCATTGGAATAAGCATGTGGACATCGTCTACTAAGTGATAGCGTTATGTTCTCTTGGTTGAGTCATGAATTACTATCCTCGAGTGCTTCACTTAACTCAGCTTCTCTCTCAACTAGACCGCACATACATTTGACACCAGCAGAAGGAGAGCAGAAGGAGAGTTAAAAGATGTAAGTATTGAAACGGTTATATAATTCTGAGAGTTACTGATATGTCAGTGGGAGATCTCGACAGAAAACTTTTTGGGCTCTCTGTCAGAGAGATTCTCAATTGCCGAAATATTGAGTCTAGTCTACATTAATGGAATATTGCCTCTCTAACGTGCGTTATGAAAATCTGGACAATCTTTAGAGTATAAGGTCTCGAGGCGAATCTCATTGAGACTGAATTTTGAAGCATTTGTATCAATGTAATCGGAACTTCACTATCGTATAATGGCAGTAGTTTGTAAGATGGGTTTGTGATCTCATTCATGTAAAACTATTGTCCAGTCGTTTCATATGACTTAATATTAATTGCAAGTTGTTTCCATGGTGAATTTAATCTTGTGTATTTTCATTAGTAAGATGACTGTAGTTCCAATACAGAGCTTATACAATTGAGATCGTGCAAAGCATCACTGAGACGACTGTTTGAAGCTAGAAGGTCAGTTGTGCATTCTAAGTTGAGTATATCGATGTTCGAACAGTATGGTCGTTATCACTATAACGTCGGGATTTCGTTAATTTCCTAACAATGTCGTAGTTGAGATTCTTGTGGACATGATACAGCGACAGTCTGTCTTAACTGACAACAATGGATTGGCTTTGGCATAACTCATTTGATGTGGAAATCAGCTTAGACGGGCATGGTATGGTACATGATTAGAGTAAAGGACCGGTCCTCACCGTTATCAAGCTTAATGGAACCATTCCTGATCAGCCAGTTGGCCACTTCAAATGGGACGGGTTTATCTAATCTTGATGTTGTATGCAGTGTAAGACCTAATTCGCTGGATAGCTATCTGCATGATGGATTAAATATGCTGCTAGATCTACTTACTTAGATGATTTATTCTATATCCTAGTTTAATAGTATCACGGGTAGTTTGGTAGAACACAAGTCGTACTGTAACTCTCACCAAGAAGATATTTACGGTTTATCAAGTTTGAAAACGGTTCTGTCTTGTGTAGACTTATTTTCATTTTTAAATAAAATTAAAATCAGAAGTGAAGTATTGTTGCAGTGGGTCCAGCCACGCAAGTTGCGCTGCATCGCAATTCATACTATTTCTTCACAGTTATATCGTGTGTTGTCTCTCTGAACTCTAATACTCTTCTAGTTTCTGCATCAGGTCTTCTCTTAATGTGTGCTGCAGTAGTTACTTTCTATCTTCGGCGCAGGTCTCAGTTCGCCCTTCTGATATGTTACTCTCAACGGATCTGCAATAAGGTGCTATAATTAGCTGGCTTATACTTACAGATATCTAATCATCATGCCTCGCGTACCCGTTTATACTATGTTGTGCCCTCTACATAAGTCTATCGTCATAAACCTATTCTCAGTGGTCATCGGCTCCGGCTCGCATCTGTAGATCATTGTTACGGACAAAAACCTTGTCGATTAGTAAACAACTCATGGTTCTACGATGAGTGAGCACCAGTCCCAAGCTTAGTACTAAGCAAGCTTTAAAAGATTTGCAGTGTGTGGTGTACTTCGCACGATACCGGTATGTGTCAGTCAAATGTTATGGAACTTTGTCGCGAAGAGATGTTCACTTTTTTTTGGTTAGAGAATGTGATGTGCAGCTACGGGGAGAGGTCAGTGCGGAGCGCCGGCGGCGAGAGTGGAATGGTACGGCCGAGCGTCGACTGAGTTAGTGTGTGCTGGTTGTGATTGAGCAGATGGGTCCGAGCTAGATACCTTGCAAGTATTGCCAGCGCTCGGTGACGGTTGCTGTTTTCGTTTTCATCTTCCATAATATATCTGTTTATCGAGGTGATGTCCTTTTAGTTCCTTTCCGCTTTCTCATGAGTTAATTTGAGAATTTGTTTTGATTTTTTTTTTTGTTTTTTTATTTTCTAAACTGGATTTTTTCTCTCGTTCTCTATGTGTTAGTTTTGTTTTTTAGATGTATTTTTTTTCTTGTGATTTTGTTAAAAGAGAAGAGATTTTTTTCTTGTATTGTTGATTCTCTTTTGTATAATCATTTATGTTGATCTTGAGTTGTTTTTTATATTTATGTTTATTTGTTGTGTTTTTTTTTGTTTTCTTGTTTGTTTTTTTTTCTGTTGATTTGTTAGATTGTTTTATTATTTAGTTTTTCGCGTTTCCCATTGTTAGTACTTCCTATCACGAGAAGTTAAAGTGTTAGGCGTGAGTAGTTGCACCACTAAGTCTCTATCGTTTTGAATGCGATCAGTAGTTGCTGGTCGAGGTTTTTTGGGTTCCAAGAACATATGAGCTCATCCTCCAATTCGCTCGACACTCTCTACGTTTTTTTGCTAGATTATTTGTGAAGACTTCTAGGGGTTTTAGTGATTCGATATGTTCTGGTTGTTTTCACTCTATGTATTTCTGTTATTGTTCAATTGTTTTTTTTCTTGTTTGATTTTTCATGTCTAGTTTGTGTTTGTGTGTGTGTGGGTTTGTCGAATTTGGTTTAAGCGACATTCATGTGTGGCGGGCTTTAGCCCAGTGTGGGGGTGTGTACGAATTCTCTCAATTTAGACTCAGTAGATTCAAAGATGGTGGACGATAGACCTATGTGTTTAACTGATATGAGATAAGCGACTAGACTCTGGAAGATTTTGAGTCGTGTTTCTCACCTTTGATTTTAGTTTAGAGTGACTGTTTGGGTTAGAAGCTCTTCAAGAAATGCTCATTGTTCGGACCCTGTTTTTGTATGTGTCTCTACTGCATTTATTTGTCTTGGTATTGATGAATTGCGCATAATAGACTTGACTTGCAAGTGCTCAATTCCTTTCACAGTGCTTTATGGTGCACTTCGGGATTATTTTGCTTGGAGTTGCTAGGGTAGCGTTAGAGACAGGTATCTGTTCAGATAATTTTGATTATCAGGTGTTTTGATGATATGAGGGTATGATACTCTATTGCGCTGCTGTGATTGTTATTCGCTAGTGCCATTTGAGGATGATGTAAGATCTAGAAAGCTTGGTCTTTGACTGAGTAGATTTCACGCCTCTTCATGCGTTTTGTTTTTTGTGTGAGAGACTCTGATCTTTCCTGGTGTTTTTCGAAAAGTTCTAGAGTGTTAGGTAGGGCACAAAGTTTCCTTTAGAGATGGTTATTTTACAATTGGTAGTAATTATAAGGACATTTTCAATGATGTAAGTGTTGCTCACAGAAGAAGTTGACGCATTATTGCGCAGGAAGTATCAATAACAAATTGTAATGGGATACTGGAATGAGTGCCATAAATGTAGTTGGGGAGTATAGTAGGGATTCAGATGGCTCTGTGCGAGTTCCGAGAGTGGAGACTTATATATCTATGGTAAGGTTGATTGGTCCCTAGATTGAGGACGTTGGGTGGTGAGCTGAGATCATTGTTATGGTTATTTTTAATAAACGTGTAATGATAATTTGGCTACATTAACTTGTTGAGGGTTGCAAGGGAGGTTTTAAGATATGAGTCTTACTTAACTTTTGTAAATCGATTATGGTTGCCAGATGAGAATTGAGCCTCGGACTGCTGTGAATAATTTCTGCTGTTAAATAAGTAGGTGGGACTCCACCTGCTTTATTTTTTTTATTAATAATATAACTCAAAAGAGACCTGGTTGTGGCCAGTCAAAGTAAAAAAACCCTGGTCTTCTTTTGATGTAATAAAATAATCATAGTAAATCAATATAAGAGACCGGTACTAAGTTAACCGGTCTCTTATCTCTCTTATATAGTAGGAGTAGTCCCCCGCCGCACGCGGGGTGTGTTTTTTAAGCAGCCGGGTGAATCCTCTTTCTCAGTAGTAGAGCCGAAGAGACACGCTAAGAGGGAATAACCGGCTCTCTTTACTTCTAGGAGGAGGGGGCCTGTGAGCTAGAGACCGGTTGATGTTGCGGGTCGTCGTTTGGCCTTTTGTTTAACCGGTCTCTTTAGGCTTTTTTGTGAGTAGTGAGTTGAGCAAGTGGAGGAGGGCAGTCATAGCAAGCATGATGTGATGCTTGACTAAGCCTTTGTTTTTCATGCTCTCATGTATGACTACTTAGGGTCAATCAACACCTTGTATTATTTGCTTAAACAAACCGGAATTTAATCGTTTGTCCAGTTAGAGAGGTCAGGATAATTCATGGATCGACCGTTTTTCTAAGCACTTTATTAACCATTGACTAACAATCAAACAGTCGCACCGCCTTGTATCCATTACACGTTGTAGACGTCTTCGGTTCTCGTTGTCACCTAATCACCGAAAACCCACCTAGTAAAGTCAATGGCTACTTGTCCAAGTGCACTCAATAGGCTCTTTTGAATCGTATTGTGAAGAGATCGATGCAGACTATGTAGGTGGAATTACAATGAGACGAGTAGAGGCCGCTACATGCGGCGAATAACATATGGAATCTCAACGTACATGACTTTCGTACCATGTCCCGGTGGAACTGAGCCAAGTTGGTAGCTTGTCGATTGGAGAAGGCGTGGAGGAAGAAGCCATTAATTAACGTGGACAGCAGAGAGTGTTTCGGGCGAGTAGGTCCCGTGGAAAGAGATAGGACGGTATTATAGAGGGCCACAGGGTGCGATAAGGCCCTCAATTCGACGAAGAGGCGAGAAAGGAGCACCACTAAGAACAAGCAATTCACAAGGTAGCGGAAGAGTCACAATTAGGCATGAATGCGAACTCGCGGATGACACTAAGGGAAGGGCTCGCGTTCAGCCTCCTGCTAAGGCGGGGGCGAAGTCCTACACACATGGTAGATTACGGATTACTACGCGTTCGATCCTCAAATGTCAGACTTGGTTGGTGGATAGATGGTTTTTCCGTTTTCCGGGAATTTTGGAAAGTATAGTTTGTTGGCCATTCTCACTACACCTTACAACATGTCACCGTCTATGTCATAAAAAACACCTTCATTTCCTTATCCATTGTCTTAATCCTGGGCCTAAAAATCTGAAGAACAAACTGGATGGTCGTACAGGCAACCTTGATTGCGAGCTGATGAGGGCAGTTGTGGGTCGGTTGGTCCTTGTCTTTTATGACATCTCAAAAGAAGCAAATTTCATCTTCACCGCTGTTTTGTGGACTATTTCATTGACTTGTCCCATATTATATGGTGACGTATGGTGTGATCATATGGAGCAGTTTGGTTTGATGAGAAAGACGTGTGGCAGTGCGAACTTGTCTATGTGCGAGGGAAAGAGCATGAAGAGGTGTCTCGGTAGGTGTGTAGACTGGTGGAGTCTACATTTGACCTGATGGTAAGGGTATTGAGTTTTATTGCTATTTGAAATTTCATGTTTAGGATCCAAAACCTTGTGAAATGATTGTACTTGATGAAATGATTGAGTATCGAGTTGTTGCGAAAGGAACTCTAATATGGAGTGAACCTGGTGAATTGGTTCATAATGTCCCTCTATGAAGCGATCACGTCAAAGTGAAAATCTTGCAAGTCATGAAGGGCGAGGGAAATGCGCCACTTCCTGTTCCATTTTTCGGGCATAAAGTACATGGAGATGAAGTTACAGGAAGTTGGACTCAGTGGCCTCGTAAACAAGTACGAGTTATGCAAGAGGTAATACCTTTACTAAATATGAACACTTTTTTTAACTTTATTAATAATCAACTAACTAAAGGTTACTAAACTAATTTATATTTTTTCTTAATTTTGAAGGAATATAATAGTCCACAACCAAAGAAAAAGAAGAAAGAAGATGAACAAGTGGTTAAAATGGGAATTGACATTGGGTCAGGAATTCAACAAAAGAAGAAAGATAACATAGATGTTGAGTTTCCACCGTTCTTATTGCCTACAGGCTCCATTTCGTCATTGCCTAAAAGTTACAAAGAATTATACTTCTTGTATAAAGGGCGAGATATTTATTTGAACATTGATGTAGATTTCGATGATGACATTTTCTATTATCCAAATGAAGAAACATTTACGGCTTTGGTGTGTGGCTATGATCTTCGACAATTACTTAACATGGAGTGGCTAAATATATCTTGTATTCACATTTGGATAAGGTACATYCTCATGTTTTACACATTTTTTATTGATATAAGTAAATAGAGCAAATATGTATGTATTATAAAATTTAACTTGCTTTTTAACTTTTTTGTTTAGTTTTTTGTATCATGAAGGAACGAAGAGTGGTATAAATGATGTGGTCGGAATTTTTTGCCCACAAAGACTTGGATTATTCAAGATGAAACCCATGGTGCTTTCTAGTTATTTATCCTACTCAATATCAAAGCAAAGTACGAAGAAATATATACCCGTCCCCTTCCACCAAAAGTAAGTTTGTATAGCATCATTTATATTCTTATTAATAATAACACTTATTTCACTTATGTACAATAATATACCTTATTTTTTTCCTACAAGACATCACTGGATGTTGATTGTACTTTGCATCAAGAATGACGAAACTTTATTTTTTGACTAGATAAGCCTCGAGCAAATGCTCGATTTGTAAATGAATTATGAATTACTTTATATAAAACGAAACTTTTGATCTATTTAAAATGTAAATATCTAAAAAGTAGGTTTTGATTGTAATTAATTTTTTTAATAGTAATAGGTTTTGATTGTGATTAATTATTTAAATAGTTATGTATCAATTATTAAATGTTTATACTTTATTTTATTTTCAAAGCACATTTATTAATCTATATTCATTAACTATATTTTTTATTTTTTATACAATCATTAATTAAAGAATGTTTGGGAGGGAAATTTAGGAGGGAAAAAAATGGAAGGATGGGGATTGCTTTAGTAATATTATATATATTCACTAGGTGGTGGATTGAATAATTTGTAAGTGAAGGGACCATTGTCTATGTAAGTATTTTTAACTCTATTTGTCAAAATTGTAATAACTAAAGTTGTATAAAGGTTGAGATGTATTTGTGAAGGATAGGACAATAATCTTGGATTACAATTTATGATATATATGGTAATTGTTTTATGGTGATTGGATGTGGTCATTCCAAATACATGTTGTATTTGGTTGTTATGTTGGATTATTCACAAGATTAACGTCGTAACTTGGATAGTTCACATTTAAAGGAGATGGTTTCTGTCTTAAAAATAATGTCATTAAATTGGATGATATGATTTTCTTGTTATTCTCGTTCCTTGTGCTTTTTTTCTTCAAACCATGGTCCTCTTTGGCTTTGGACACTTGCTCTCTTCAAGTTTTAACACATGTTGTTCTGCCTTATTGCTTTCTGTCCTAAATTTTTAGGCCAAGATTTCATCAACTTTTGATGGTTTAAGGGATCTAATTTAATAGTAGCACTGTCCTGAATGACACTTTCGTTTCTGATGCCTATTCGATGATTGTTTATTACAATATAAATACATGGATATTGTGCACTGGATACTAAAATTCTTTTCATGATTCAAATTGTGCTAAATTATGAAATTAATCAATGTTCCTGTCTAGCAGCGCAGTATGTAATTGTTGCTCCAGAGCGAAATTGGAAAGCATCAGACTATCCCATTCGTGATTTTGACAGATCAATCTTTAGAAGCTATAACATAAGAAAAGTTCAAAGGCAAGAAGCTTGATGCAACGGTTTGTGTATATTTAAGGCTTGATTCGGATAAGCTTTTGTTTTGTGTATATTTAAGGCTTGATTCGAATTAGCCTTTGTTTTGTGTATATTTAAGGCTTGTTGTGACAACCAAAAACAATGTATTGTATTTTTAATTAATTTTAATACGAAATGAATTTTATTATTATTATTATTATTATTGTTTTTGCATTTATTATTATCGTCATTATTATTAAATTATTATCATAGTATTATTATTATTATTATTATTATATATATATATATATATATATATATATATATATATATATATATAATATTCATTTTGCAACGGTTGAACCGTTGCAATAGATCTATTTCAACGTTGAAATAGACCTAAGCTATGGCAACGGTTCTTCAAACCTAAACCGTGTCAATAGCTTATTTAAACCGTTGCAACAGATCAAAGAGACCTAAGGCAACGGTTATAACCATTGCAATAGCTCCCTATAACCGTTGCCTTAGATAGCTATGGCAACGGTTGCTTAAAGATTTAACCGTTGCCATAGATCCTTTAGACTGTTGCAATAGATCTATGGCAACGGTTTACATGAACCGTTGCAATAGGTTCAAAAAACCGTTGCCTTATGTCTATAGCAACGCCACCAACCGCAACGGTCAATAACCGTTGCCTTAGCCCTAATGCAACGGTTTTTAATCGTTGCCATAGCTAAAAAATGTAGTAGTGAGAGCATAATATTTCTCTTTATTATCTTTTAAGAAGTATACACAAAAGAGAGAAAACTTGTTATTGTGATAACTTTCAACAGAGGGATTGAAGGCTAGGTGAGTGTTTGTGAGTTCAAATACATTGGACTTACGAGTGTGAGTCGAGTGCACATTCATAGTAGAGTGTGGGGTGTGTTGGTTCCCGGAGTAGAGAAACAGTAGGGAGTGTGTTCTTTATTTTTCGGAGTAGATTAATAAAAGAGCATAGGGTAGGAGGACGTAGCCCATAGTTGAGTGAGCCTCGGTAAATCTATGTGTTCTTTAATTACTTTTTTTATATTCCGCTGCGTACAGGAACCAGCCCAACTGGTTCCTCAAAATAATTCGAAAAGAAGAAAAATTGGTGAAGGGGACAAATCACTCAATTCACCCCCCTCTTGAGTGCTCTAAAACCTTCAATAACATTAAAACATTATTATAACCCTCATTATAACAATTCTCATTATCTTTTCCACTCATTTATTTATATCAAGGTGCTTGACGAGCATAAACATATGTAGGACGTCTCCTACCATAAACGTCCTTAAACGTAACATTAAGGTGTGTGCACGACCATCATTATAACATAAAACCACACAGTCTGAGCCTTGACGAGTCAAGGTGCATGGGGCATAAACATAAATCCACACAGACTGGGCCTTGATAAATCAAGGTGCTTGGGGCATAACATAAAACCACACAGACCAGGCCTTAAAGAGTCAAGGTGCTTAGGGCGTAAACATGAATCCACACAGACAAGGCCTTGATAAATCAAGGTGCCTGGGGAATAAATTGCACAGACCGGGCCTCGATGTCTTTCACTTTTCTTTTATCATGTTTCGTTTCTTTTAAACATTAAGCGTGAACTTGTCATCGTTTCAATATCATAAAACTTGGTCATAAAGTTTCATCGAAAACATTCGTTCTTTCATAAAACCACACTTGAAATCAATATTATAGCCATCGTTCTTCAAATCAAATCATAATTAAAACCCACAATCCAATCGAGAATAATAACATTTAAATAAAACATTTCCATATTCATAAATCAATTTCATAATATAATTGCAAAGGGAATCGTGGGTCCTCGCAATAGATGTTACCTCGATCCGACGTTAGCAATCTAATCTTTTACTTTTGATGAACCGTTCTTCTCGAGCTCCGAGGACCGCTTTCTCTTTGTTATTAAAATATTATAATATTAGCAATTTGTTTAATTAATAATATAGCTCATTATTGTGTTTACTCCATTTTCTAAGTATAATTTTGTATTTTCACAAAATCAATTGAAAACCCTTTTTAAAACTCATTAGCAAGATTAAAGACTTACTAGAAATAGTAGTAGCAATATAGTAGTATCATAATAATTTTGATAGTAGCAATATAATTGATTGTGTCTTTAATTTCAAATTCAAATCAATGGATAGTAATTATGTTGAAAAATGATTCATTTTTATCAATTTATATTTTAATCAGAACATTCTCTTTTTACTATGTAGTTATTTTAAGGTAGTTTATGTATGCAAATTTAAATACTTCTATATATGCAAGTTTTATTTTAAGAATAATGCAATTGATTAAAGGAAGTGTAAATATGTTATTTTAAACTTATCAAGGGGTAAATTTGTATTTACATAGGGGGATCCCATTGTCCCCCCCGGCTTATATAATAACGATAAACAGGGGATAAAGAATCTCAATTTGTTTGGTAGGAAAGAATTGAGCGGAAGGGGAGGGGAGGAAAATATAATACTTTTCATTATTTGGTTAAAAAAAGGAAGAAAAAGAAATTAAAGGAAATGGAATGAAAGAATTGATAGGAAATACTCTTCACACTTTATTCCGTTCCCTTTCCTCCCAAAATTGAATGAATTTGGGACGAAAAAGAAAATATGAAGAGTAAAATAATTTTAAAAAATCATAATACTTTAATGAAGTGTTTCACTTTCTTTATATAAACCAAACATGGTAAAATAATAAAAATTCCCCTTTCTTTGTATTCGCTTCCTTTACAAATGTCTAACCAAATATGAGAAAATAAACATAATTTATACGGAGTATTTCCTTCTCTTCCCTTGCGTTTATGCTATACTAATGTCTAATTAACTAATGAATTCCTTTCACTTCCTTTCAATCAATTATGAAAAAATAAACTTAATTTTCTTACTTCCGGCCTCTTCATTCTTTTTTGTACGTTTACTGATATTAAACCAAACAAACTAATGATTCAATCATTTTCTTCCATTTACTACATCCAAACATGGCTTGACTTTAATTTCTTCATTATATCTTAATTAAAGATTTCTTCAAAACTAAAACTCTTATTTACTATCTCTATTACATAAGGGAGGGGGGGAGCAATGGTCTGGTGTCCCCCTATGAAGTTATACTTTTACCCTTAACGGATATATATATATAATATAATAATATAATTTATAATAATAATAAAATTATAATAATTATATATATTAATAATACATTATATATATATAAAGAAAAATAAAATCAATGAACATTTCAAACAAATCAATATAACTTATATAAGTCCATGAAAAACAATCAATGTAATTTTTGAGAAAATTCAACCATTAATTTTCAATTAATCAATTTATGATTGGAAAAATTAAGATCATTTGTCACATGAATGCATAGCAAACACTAGCACAAAAATATGGACATTAAAGTTTAATAAAGATGGAAATTTAAATCATGTCACTTAATGTCAATCAATCAAAGAACAATGAAAATATGACATGCAGATAATCTCTATACTATAAGGGAAAGGGGTACGGATAGCAATGGTGTCCACTCTAAGACTTACAATATTTACCTTAAATGAATTGAATTTTAAAAATCTTTCAACAACATCGCTAAAATTCAAACTTTAAAGCCATTAATAATAAATCAATGTAGAGTGCGGTTTTCTACATATCCCCTGCATAAAATTTCTCTACAATATACCCTACAGTTTTGATACTCTTCCTACGTAATACCAAATGTTATAAAACCATTAATCTAAATTGGTAAATGCGTGCTAACAAAATTTCTACACTATACCATACAAAATGTATGCGTGAAATGAGTAATTGAATAGTTCTATCTACAAAAGAAATTTACCATTACTATACAAAACTCAATCAAACTTATATGGTTAATTTCATAAGAATTAAATTAGTGACCTAAATGTCAAATGGTTAATTTACGTTAAATCATTATCATTGATATGTCAATCAAATGCAAAATACAATGAATCTAGACAATAATTATAATAATTGTCATTATGTGTTAGTGCAATGAATCTAAGCCTAATTACCAATAGAGGTATTAAATTAATAATTTGTACAATCCAGTATATAAACCACACTTTTCTCCCAATCTTATTACATTCAAGTACACAATCTCATTCTATTATATGTGTGTTTATATATTTTTAATGTTTTTTCGGATATGAAAAATCCACAATGGTGATACTTATGATAAATTGAGATGTTAGATTTCAAATTTGAAACATATTGTCCACATTGCTTTCATTGTAATTARGAGGCCAAAACCTCATCAATACTATTTATGTATTTTAGTATATTTTTATGAGTATATATTAATCTTCTGTACTCAAGTTTGATGAACATGTATGTGGATATATACATTATAGTGCAATTGTAGTTGAATAAAAGCTTTTTTTTTTATGCAAAGGAATAAAAGCTTTTTATTAATAAGTGACCAAGTTCACTATTTTTGTTACTAACTTTTTTCAACAATCGTAAAATCATGGGTGATAAAACAATATTGTAATTAAGCCATTTAATTTTCTAAGAATTACTATAAACAATATATTTACTAATAAGGTGCTTTAAAAAGAATTTTTTTATGACATTATGTAATAAAATAATGAATTACATAATGTTGATTAGAATACATTGTAAAATATACTTATGCATGCATCGCGTGTTAAAAATACTAGTAACTCAATAAACGAATAAAAAGAGGTATTATGTGGGCCACGAGGCCTTAATCTTTTTTTGAGTTAATGGGGCAGTAAATAAATAGGCCTAGGCCAAAAGCCTTAGGCTAATAAGTGGTTAGACATAATAACCGGATCACAAAGCAAACCTATAGGTTGCTCAAAATACCCTAAGCTACTAAGAGCAGCATAATCCTTTAACAAGGTTTCAACGAAATCAGAGTACACAGAGACATTATCAGTAGGGCTAATAAACAAAAAGTGACGAGGCCTTAATTTAGTACGTGGATGAAAAATACTACATATAATGTAGTTGTTGAGGATTGTGAAAGTATGTTTGTTGTGTTAGTTACATATTACACCCTTTACGTAAACAACAAAATCAAAAGTCAATGTCGTCAAACAAGGGTTACTCTTTCAGCCTATTCTCTCTTTCGTTATTCCTTATAGTTCTTTATGAAGAGGTAGGCCATAACCTCATCAATGTCTTGTCTATTTTGTTCCCTCTCTAATTGTTCTTTACTTGAGGGTGTAGTACTATTTTTTTTTTCCTTTACACAATTTCTTTACTGAAATATGAAGTCAGTAAAATATTCACTTACTTGCTCTTTTGTACACGAAATCAACAATTATCCCGTGCTCACTACCATTAACATAATGATTAAAACAATTAGGGTGGACATAATTGTTTTTTTACCAAATTCCTCTTTAATAATAAAATATTCAACTTGAGTTGGACTAATTGGTTTCCCTTAGTTTTTTTTTTTTTTTTTTTTTTTTTTTTTTTTTTTTTTTTGTATGATAAAATATAAATTTTGAAAATTTAGATAAAGTAGATAAGTAATTTAACATTAAAAAGAGGTTAGTCTCTTAGCTCAAGGGATCAATGGGATAGAGACCGTTTCTAGTGTGTTGTTTATCGCCTAATTTTCAATGAAAAATTACGTAAAACTATATTNACCGTTTCTAGTGTGTTGTTTATCGCCTAATTTTCAATGAAAAATTACGTAAAACTATATTTTAAAAAATAATGAAGTATTATATACAATGCACATGCTAAGTAACATAACCGTATATTTTAGAAAAAGTTATAAAATGCTCACTATTTCACGAAGTAACATAGTATAATAGTGCAATAATTAACGCCATAKATAAAAGAAAAAGACTATTTATTTAAACGTTATATATCTAACTCAATCTCTAATAGATAGGGTGATCGCGGAGCGTCACATGAAAACGAAATTACAAATATACCGCTCTCTCACATTTTGTAGCGTAAGATATCTAATTATTTTAATTGATAACTAGCCCAACTCTAAATCAAGCATCATAGTGCATGATCATGCATGCATATATATGTAAGATTACGTGTGCATGAAAAAGATTGATGACGTTCCCTCATTTACTAAAGAAAAATGTTGAAAGTTGTGAGGGAAGAAGAGGGGGGATGAAGTAAGGAATTAAACAATTAGGGAGAATGAAGCAAGGTGTTTGTTCCATTTTTACACTATCACTTATAAATTGAAGCTCTCAAGCAAGCAAAATCTGATCTTACTTTAATTTGGAACTTTATTCTTTTTTTTTTAATGTTTTGTAATCATTTAATCCTTTGCTTATGTCCCATATCAGTTCTTTTTCTTTTGTTTCTTCCTTTTATGTGTTCACTCTTTTAGGTTCTGTTCCTACCTACTTATTCCTCACTCTCATAATAGTACCCAAAAAAATATAACTGCTCTCGTTCAACCAAAATTAAATTAGGTGTGAGCCTATGACCACATCATTAAGTCATATTTTCGTTAAGTGAATTTTGCTGAACTGAACTTACTGAACTAAACTAATTTTTCTGAAATCTTAACAATTTTCTTAAGGATTGAACTTATTTTTATTAAACTTTATTTTTACTGAATTAAACTTATTACTATTGAACTGAACGAACTTTTACTGAATTGGATTTTTTTTACTAAAACTTATTAATAACGAGAAAAAAAGACCTAAGAGCATGTTTAGCCCCAAGTCTTAAGACTTGAGAGTGACATCATTTTTTGTGGTCCCCATTGAAAATGATGTCATCAAATTTTTATTAAGACTCATTGAGACTTGATCGAATTTATCACTTTAGCCCTAAAACTCATGCTCATGACATTTTTTGTATTTTATCTTTTTATATTTCTATAATAATTACATTAAATTAATAATGAACAAAACTAAATAATACTTTTATATGTTAAAGCGATACAAATTTGTTTAAACCCAATACACAATAAATTAATAAATAAAATAAATATAAAAATAAAGTTCATCTACAATAATAATAATAATAATAATAAATAATAATAATAATAATATAAATATATAATAATAATAATAATAATAATAATAATAATATAATAAATATAATAATAATAGTTTAATAATAATAAAAATAAAAATTACTGGATAAGAATACATTTAGTGTTCATTTCTTCCAAATCGATTCTACATTTTAGGTTAGAAGTGTTAGAATTTGTTATGAATGAAAATTAAAAAAAAAATGAGTCATGCTTCAAATGACCAATGCAATATATGTAGAAAAGTATTTTTAAAAAAAGAAAAATAATATTTAAGTGAGTCTCAATCTCAAGTCTAAGTTGATCGAGTCTGAATTTTCAAGACTCAACTTGAGACTTGTGAGACTTTTAAAGAAAATGGGGAAGTCTTAAGCAAAAGTCTTAATACTCAATTGATGATTTCACTCCCAATTCTTATTAAGACTTAGGGCCAAACATGCTCTAAGGGTCCTATTTTTCTCAATTATTTAAATAAGTTTCAATAAAAATAAGTTCAGTTAAGTAGTAAAAGTTCAGTTCAGTAAAAATAAGTTCAATCCTTAAGAAATTTTTTAAGGTTCCAGAAAAAGAAGTTTAGTCAATAAAATAGATCAGTTCAGTTCAGTACAATAATTCATTCGGTAAAAATAAGTTCAAATCAGCAAATTCAGTTGACTAACCAGCCCAATTATTCTAAAAAAAATTAACACTCATTCATGATAGTGTGAATATTAAAGAGAGAAGGAAAAAGATGGAAATACTAAAAAAAAAGCTGATAAATATTATGTCATAACTTGCATTTAAAACTGAGTACAAATGAATCTTAAATAGATGAACTAGTTTAGAACCGTGCGATGACGATTATATTACTCAATTTATTCATTAAACTCTAAAAAAGTGAAATAAATTTGCAATTTAACCTTTTTCCTGAAAGTTTGAATGTATAAAATAATAATAGTTCACACTCATGCAATGTATGATTTAATTGAATTTTTTAAGAGCTCTAATGATTATAGAGTATATGATATAAATTTACAATTTATTAGTGTATGAATTTTTTTGGTATTTTATAATGAATATAGAAAAATGTGTAAGAGAGTGGTATACACATGGTTATCACTTAAGCCTAATATAATGAACTTTAAGACCAAGTAAAGAGTTGATAATTTTTTAATACCAAAGAATAGTACTAAATTTATATGTACTCTCTTCGTTCCATTAAGGAATACTATATATATTTTATCTCTCTTCATTAATCGATTTAATATTTGATTCATAGATTTTATTTCATTGAAACAATTATTTTTTTAAGTGATATTATGTTTTTTTACTCTCGAATATAGTTTTTGTTGAAAGTTTACTGATTTTATAGAGCTATATGAAAATTTCAAACATGTGTTAAAAAACTAAGATACAAAATAAAATATATGAAACATACAAAAAATGAGATATAAAATCTATAGTAAATAAAGAACATGGAATAACATTATTAAATTTATAATAATAAAATATCTTGCTATGATAAAAACATATCTCTAATGACGCGGATGAGAATTGTTTTTGTACAATAATTAATATTTTTTGTAGTAAGATATAAATGTTAAATATTTTGCTGATATAGTTTATTTATTAGAGACTTAGAATATTTTAATTTATTTTTACCAATTATGCATATTTAGGGTTGTAGAAAAAGAACAAAATTTTTAACACAGAATTGACATGTGTCACTCTGATTTTTACTTACTATATAGTAACAGATAGATTTTTTTTTCCGAGTCAAGGGGCAATTAAAAAATAGAGTGGCCTAAACAAGGCGTTAGTCAGAGATACAAGCAAAGTTCCAAAGGTATAGTCTCTAACAAGCTCGAAGCTTGTTCAAAGTACCTAAACAACTAGATTAGCATAATTTTACACACATCATCATTAATTGATGATTATAATAGATAGATTTGTTTTTATCAATTATGCAATATTTAGGGTTGTAGAAAAATAGGGGAAAATTTTTTAACTAAACACGTGTCACACTCTTGATTTATTTGCTTTAGTACATAGTAATAGATAGATTATTAAAAAAAGTGCTTCCTAAATTTAAGCCCACTAAACCCACAACTTCATAACAATGTTGACTTTGTAAAAGGGCAAATTATTTTATACAATCCCTCCCTACTATATCTAGCAATATACAACCCCCACTAATCTTTCACTCAATGTTTTGGTTTTGTTTTTTAATTATATTATCTTTACTTTTTTTTTAAAAAAACAAATTCTTTCATTTTTGCTGCCCACTCTATTATCACGTGAGGGAGGATTGTATATAGCAATATGCTGGAGGGTTGTACAATATAGGCATTGTCGTAAAAGACAAGTAACTAATTGTTGGTGGATATTTGTCCATTGGGTCAAATATCTCCAAGACGTAATAATAGATACAAATGGACTTATGTGATTACTAAAGGCCTTATGGTTAGGGTTTATAGACACCTCATGGTCAAAGGAGCTTTATAGGCTTGACATCAACCATAATCCTATGTATGACACATGTCCAGGAAAGATAATGATTGTCACAAACCACCTCTGGATGATATATGAGGCACTGCATGGCCTACCAGGCCTGATAAGTTTTGAATAACAAAAAATACACCTAAAAAATCCTACTTGTCTCTCTAAGTTATAACCATATTTTGGTATAAACACTGACACCTTTCATCGAATAGGTTGTTCCTGTGTTGCCCCAGAGTAGTTTTGTTGGGTTTTGTAGGTAGTTGGATCGTGTAATTGGATCAACACCTCTAGCACCAGCCCATTGGAGCTTGTCACCTCAGCAAGACCAATTATGGTACAAACACTAACCACTACTATTATCCTAGGGGTTATGCTAAATGAAGCCCTAAGAGCACCCGTAGTAATGAGGAAATGTTCCTCAAAACTAAAATGTATGGGTTCGTCAAGGCCCATAACAAAGAGGATTTGTTTCCTCAATGTTGCTCCCTCGTAATCTTGCTCTTTGGAAGAGGAAATTAAAGTAAACACAGTGGCAGCAGTTCAGCGAATCGGGCAGCGACACTTGGCAGGCCAAGTAATTCAACCAATCAAATTTCAGCACTATTACTCAACGGTTATATTTTTAAAAATAGGATTTCGGCATTAAAAAAAAAAAACAAAAACAAAAATTACCAACGGTCATATTTTTTCCTCCTCTATACATAGACACCCATTTCATTTTGCTATATTTTGAAACACTTTCAAAATTCACAAAATTAATTATCTTGTTATTTTCCTCCAATTTTGGTTCAAGCTAATCCTCCAATTTCAAGGAAACTCTCATAATCAAATTTTTTTTTTTAAAATTTTGAAAATATAAAATTTGATAAAGTAATGTTTTTTTTGTTATAATATAATATTGTTGTTCAATTTTGGAATTATTTTTTTGAATT
>SNQN01007513.1:1146-33065 GCA_008642245.1 Bassia scoparia | reverse complement strand
CGTTCACTTTACACGTTACAACTTCAAAGCTGATTCAAAACTAGCATCCACTAATTCATTATTATCTTTTCCTTGTTACGAAAAAAGACATGAATAAGTTTTGTAGTTGTTGATGTAAAAATAATTAATTTATCTTTGTCGTTCATGTGATTGAATTCGTTTTTAAAGTGTTACATGTAAATATTAGAATTGTTCTCAAATTTCAATATTAGAATTGTTACGTGAGATTTAAGGTGCATCAGATTACAAGTTTTTATTACTAAGGCCATATTGGTTATGTGATTAGAGGGGGTGATTTAGTTTGACTCTCTAAGTGGTAATTTCATTCACTAGCCAATTGATAATAGGGTTCATAATGTTGACTGAATTTATAGGAAACCTTTAATGTTTATTGTTTTTAAGGAATAACTAATCAGTATTTACGTAATTTAAGCGTTTTTCAGTTAATTTATGTAACGGGCAACCCAGCCAACTCCGTGCCAAACCGTAAGTTTTAATTAAAAATTAAATTTTGTCGACGTTATAAGCCGCCATCTTTTGTTCTAATGTAAGCTACATTGATTTTTTAAGATTGTCGCTTTCATAGTTTATTGTCAATTTTATTTAAGTTTTTTAAATGCTTTAGATTACACCAATCGTCAATATCCAAATACGGCCAAGTTCATATGAATTATGTGGCGGGATTTGTTGCCCTAGTATTGAAGTTCAAAAAAATTACATAATAATGTCTATACAATTACGTAGTAGCATGGATCTGTTTCTAGAACAACAATAAACTTCTTAATGTAGCCCAGAATTTTGAACCACATACATTTAAAAAACAATCATAATATCTGTTCAATGTCTTTAAAGTCTGACCATAAGCACATCTCCTTTGCATCTAATTCTATAACTTCCGAAGATAAATACAGATCAATATATGTATCCCAAACCAATTTCTTTACTCTCTTTCCCAAAAACATATTCCTTTCATTAACCAATTCAAAAAAATCTTTCCTTTCCTCTTCCACAAACACACCAACCATGGAAACGATTCTCAACGGACTTCCACCACCGAAGGCGAAAACAATGGAGGTGGTCAATTGTTGAGCTTGTTCCACTTCAAATTTGAGATCCCCCAACCCCAAAAGGCATAAGAACACCCGTTCCAAAAAGTCCAAAAAAAGACTTGCCCGTGGAGCACACGGAGGAACCTTCAGGCAACACTAGATCAAAGGGTCAGGCAAGCAGAGCAAACCTAAATCCAGGCAGAAATTCCTCCACCAGCGGCTCCTAGGGTGGAGCACCTTTCTTGGACTTTATGGGGGAATAAGCCAACCAGCAGCAGGAGAATCCACCACAAGCGGCCCAAAGCCTAACACGACTTACTTGGAGTTTCTGTCGGATGTGTATGGCGAACTCGGACAACTACAAAGACTCTTTGTTACATGCCTAGAAGGTAGTTGTTCTAAACATTCTAGGTATTTTAAGATCGGTTTAAAAACATTTGTTTTAAATCATTTTTACCATGACAATTAAAATATTTACTGATCTAAAAGTCGTATTTTAAATTTTAAAAAATGGTTGTCTTTTTGTTTTCCCCAAAAATCTTTAACTAGACTTATGTCACAAAGGGAAGGTTTGATTTTTGATCTAAAAAAATTGACTGCTTTTTTCGTAAAAGAGATTGCAATTTATGAGCTCTTGAGTTGTTTGATTGTACTGTGTGTGTGGTATCTTTGGAAGATTAAACCATCATATTGTAGAAGGGGTACGAATTATTTGTTTTATAACTCATATTTTTCAGATCTAACTAAGTAAAAATCATTATGTAACTCAGATGTTTATGCTAGTCATAACAGAAAATTTTTGATTCACTTAATTTTAGACTTGGGTGAATGTTTTCCAGATGATAATACAGCATTGCCTAATTTAAGTTAAAAACGCCATCGATTTGGCATTAGTTGATTTGACAAAAGTTTAACCATTTTTGTTCTCTTAACGGGCTCAAGTGTTGGCTTGTGGGGAAGTTTTATGGAATGTCGCAGGATGTTGATTAATAGCCTATTAGATCAGTAATTTGGCTGTTCATCAAAAACTGTATTTAATTAGTAACCCTGGTTTTTTTTTGCTATCATCTTTTGGTATTGTGACTTGTGAGCCTCCAGCGCGAGGACTATCATATGGTAGAACACCTTTGATACATTAAGCGCTATATTTTTGTCGATTGCGCTTCAATTTGTAAGATATGGATTGATGTTGTTTAAAAATGAAGTTTAGATTTGGTAAATGCAAAAAACAAACCAACTATATATTCCATTAAATCATAACTCATATTTCCAATGGATTGATTTGCAAATACAGCAGTGTAAAAAAAAATTGGAAGGGCTGCCAAATGACATGGGCAAGCCTATTGTACAACAAGATGGGACGCATAACTTACTCCAATTACTTCCTCTGTGAAAGCTACACCCACAAAACAAGATACAACCTGTAGGGCTCCGCCCGCCTTAGGCAGGGGCGTGACCTCGCTTCAGTGTCATGGAGTTGAGCCATGAATCCGCATGTGAATGCGTTGGGAGTGTGTCGTCGAATTGAGGGGATCGCCACCGTGCCTATATAGGTTATTCACGGACGCCCGAAACATTGGTGCAAATTAATGGCCCCACGTCCAATCAAGTAACCAGTCGTGGGTTCGGGGACATGGTAGAATCAGATCTGTAACCAATTCGCCCGCATGTCGGCCTCTAATCGGTCTCATTGTAGTTCCATAAATCATACAATTGAATTCAAAGAGCCTATTGATTTGACTTTGAAAGTGCATTGATTACTAGGTGGTTGTATTATAAACAAACCAAGACTTCTACAATGAATAAGGCGGTCACTTGATTGTTAGTCAATGTTAATAAGGTGCCTAGAAAACCGTCCGTCCATGATTATCTGACTTTAATGTGACAAACGATTAAATTCCGGTCTTGTTTAAGCAATATATACAAGTGTGACTGAATAAAAATATACATAAGAGACATGAAACAAAGGTTTATAAGGCATAATGATATGTATGTGCGCCCTTCTCACCTTGTCATCGCAAAACTCAAATCGTTAGAATAAGAATAAAACTTCAGAGAATCGTCCTTCGATTTGAATTGCTAATTGAGACAAGCAACAGCGTTTTTATTATTGACAATAGTAATGTATAATAATAATAAGAAACCAGAAAAACCATGGAAACAATGAAAATATAATAAAACCTACATACTTACATGAACGATTAAAGAGGTGAGTTTTCTACATTGCTTTAATTGAATTAAAACTCAAAATAATGGTTAATCAAGTAAAAGTAACAAAAGGATTGAAAAAGAGTGAAGAAAGGTTTTTGGTGAGTAATCTCAGATTTATACCCTTATTTCGCTTGTTGATTCAAAGAGAATCGATGCTTTTAATTGAAATCGAATTGTGTTTTGAGTGTTTTGAGTGTTTTGAGAGTGTATTGATGTGTCTTGTGACTTGAGTCTTGTGAATTGTGAAGTTTCTGAGTCGTGAAAATTGTTGTGTCCCGGACTGAGCAAGGCGAGCAAGTATTTATAGGCACGAGGCAAAAACGAGCAAAAGCAACCCTGCGTATATACGAGCGGGAATGAGCGTATATACGCTCATGGGGAGCGTATATACGCTCATATCCAGCATATATAACGCTTCTCATTTTGATTGATTTTGGCAAAAATCGATGGCAAAGGTGAGCGTAAATACGCTCAAATGGAGCGTATTATACGCTCCTGATGAGCGTATATACGCTCCATTCCAGCGTATATACGCTCAATGGTTGAGCAATATTTTTTCCAAAAACCTCGATATATTTGATTTCCTCCGATTTTATTCGTGATTTCCTTGATTCGACGCACCTAGACACCTCTTGCTCTCCAAGCAAGGAGTTCTAGAATGTTCTATGAAGGTTCCACGTATTTCCGGAGTATTTTCTAATTATTCACGTATTTTCTGCGTATTCTGCGTATTAAAACGTTGCAAAATTCATAGAAAATCATAGAAAAATCAGAAAATAATTTAAAAATATTGGCGGATTCAGAAAAATGTCACGCACATGATGAAATCAAAAAGCACGAGAATCGCCAGCTTAACTCGTTTGAAAAAACCTTTGAAAACCTTTGACGTTTATCGAAAAACGAAAGGAAAATATGTTTGCCTGTAAGTGACCTTTGCTCAATAATTCCGAGTACGACCTCACGTATTTCCAACTTTCGTGAGTTCAAAGCATCTTTTCCGAGTCGAAACAACGCGAGACGCGGTAATATTCATCACGGATTACTCATTTGGGGAGACACATTTTCAGGTGTCTACAAAGCCCCCACTTTGACTGAGTCTGAAGAGACGATAGTTTCGTAAGACGGAAAAGTCAAAGTATTTCAATTCGGACGGAGAGAAACTCAAGACGTTCTGCGACCCTGAGTTACCTTTTTCGCCGGTACCCTGCAAAACAAAGGTTAGTTTTACCTGTAGCCGTGTCCATGCGGTTCGATGTGCTTGTATGTGTCTGAGTCCTTGAGCGGTCATTTCCCCATTCGGCTGACTGGAGAAAATGCAGGTGCGTCCCATGTTTCAAAGAAATGAGCATTGACTTGAAAATGATAGCCCTAATTCAGGATTAAGGACTACCTTGGTGACGACATAGTTCTGTTTTTAATGTCTAAGCGAATTTGCATGCAATGTTTGACTTGTAAACTTGTTGACCTTGATATTGAGAGAGGGGCAGGAGTCTTTGATTTGAAGAAGTATTGAATTTGAAGGGCCTTGTCTTAGGTCTGGTTCTAAGACATAGTTTGCAAGAGTCATTGAAGATTGTCTTGTCTAGGGTCTGGGTTTTTCTTAAGACATGGTTTGAGAGAGTCAATTGAATTTGAAAGAGTCTTGTCTAGATCTGGTTTTAGACATGGTTCGAGAGAGTCATTGAAGAGTCCTTTCTAGGTCTGGTTTTAGACTGGTTTTTGAGAGGAGTCATGAAAGTGGCTTGTTCTAGGTCTGGTTTTAGAACATGGGTTTTGAGAGAGTCATTGAAAGTGGCTTGTCATAGTCTAGTTCAAGACACTGATTTGAAAGTGACTGTGTCTAGGTCTGATTCTAACGATGATTTGAAAGATGACTTGAATTTGAAAGAGCCAGTCTAGGTCTGGTTCTAGACATGGAGAATTGAAGTGTCTTGTCTAGGTCTGATTCTAGACATGATTTGTAAAGAGTCCTTGTCTAGTTGGTCTAGACATGATTTGAAAGCGACTTGTCTAGGTCTGATTCTAGACATGTTTGAGGAGTGTCTTGTCTGGTCTGATTCTAGACATGATTTGAGGGAGTCTTTGAAAGTGGCTAGTCTAGGTCTGTTCAAGACATGATTTTGAAAAGTGCTTGTCTAGGTCTGATTCTAGAATTGATTTTGGAAGTGACTTTTGAATTTGAAACAAGGCCAGTCTAGTCTGGTTCTAGACATGAAAGGACAGATACTAGAGTCTAATCCTAGTACCAAGCCAATTGAAGAAGTGTCTTTGAAGAGTGACTTAGAGAAAGGTGACATTTGGACGAGACTATGGCTCGACTCGCCGACGTGACTGATCTTAACATTCGCGAGACAGTGACTTTATTGGAAAGAGACCAGGGTCCAAAAGTGATTTTCAGAATTTCCCTTGATAGCCAATTAGACTGAACACGTAAAGGGCCTTAGGAGACAAGAAGCCCCCAACTGGCGAAATTAAAGGAGCCATGATGACAACGAGCCCCCCCAGCGACTTTGAGACAACGTGGTTTACGGCTTGGAGTCAACATAGGGAAAGTGGTGATAGATGTATGGATGAGTTCCCCAACAAGATGTACTGCTCCAAAAGGTCATTGGCTTTACTTCTTTGGGATTTGAGTCAAATGAGTCCTTGAAGGTGACCAAAAGAATAGGCTATGGTTCGAGAAATAAAAAAAGGGTTTCAAATTTGTATAGCGGTCAAAGAGTGGCTAGATACGAGTTGGCCAATGATGTTGGTTCAAAGCATATCTATGTCAGGGTTCTCTAGACTTGCCAAAACCATTATCAAATTCTTAGGCAGTTAAAGCACTCAAAGGCCTCAAACGATTTAATTGTTAATGCGGTCGAACCTCGAGAAGGAGGCTTCCTACGTTATCCTTACCGGGGAATCAAGACCACCGTAGTTCTGATGATGATTTGAACAAATGCCTCGTGTGAAGGCTTTTGTGGTTGTAATGTGAGGCTGTGGTTTGAGGGGTTGAGAAAGGCTTGATGTTTATGAAGTGACCCAACGTGCGCAGTGTGCTTTTTTAGAGCTTTTTGCTTTTTAATCTGATCTGGCTTTGAGCTTTTGGATTTGCATTGGATTGATTTGCATTTGTAAGACTTTTGTATTACTTTGATTTTTGCTTTTTCTTTTTTGCCACATTTTATTCTTTCTTTTCTTTTTTTGCAACGTGTCTTTTCCTACGCACTGTTTGTCCAAAGGGTTAGTAGATGTGGGTGATGAAAGAAAGATGGCTAATGATGTGTTTTGCGGCTCAAAAGGCTGCAAGGGATTTTGATTTGATGTGACAAAGGAATGGAAGGGAGGGGTCATTTTTGGAGCTGTGAAAGAAAGGCCTCTCTTGGGCATTGTTCAAATTAAAATAATTGAATCAGCATTAGATTAAATCAATTGTGGCCAAAGAGTGTTGAGACCTTGCCATAGAATTAGGAAAATAATATTGCCGCATAATGGAAACATTTTATGATGAAAGAAATTTGAAACATACATGGCTTATTTCAAAAGACTACATAGGACCAAGAGAACAGTGAATTGAAACGAATATTTATGCTAGACTGGGACTCGATGACTCAATCTAAGAAGGCCGCATGGCATTAACCCACGCCTTGGGGCGACTCATGGTTTAGGCAAGTGGGTTGGTTTGATGTTATCTTACTTTCGCCGCTGGAGGGCACTGGGAGGCGACCATCTTCAACCATGTCTTTGAATCCTGTAGCTTCAAAAACATGCAATTCTCAGTAGTGTTGACCCCTTCCTTGGTGATACTTGCATATAGGCATGGGATTCCCATTCCTAGATTCTTATTCATCTGAAGGGTCTTGGAGTGGGTCCAATGGGATGCAAGTGCACCTTTTGCAGTTAGTCTATCAAGGCCTGCTTCATAAGTCATCCAATTGGGAAGAAATTGCGCCTTGGTGGTCCTCGAGGCCCTGTTTGTTGAAGAGCCGGGACTGGTTGAAGAGTTTGCTATTGGTGATGTGGCTGATTTGATCAATGTTGGTGATCAGAGGAGCCACCTTTCTTGTTAAAGCCCCCCACCGTTACCTTTAGGACTTCTGGGCTTGAACATTCCTCCTCAAACTAGGATGCCAACCTGTGTAGAGCCCAGTAATATGATCATGGTTGAAACTGAGTGGTCTTCGATACTTGGGCTGCAAAAAGGGGGTTTTGATGACCATGCGAACTTGATCTTCCTCATTCGGTCGACTTGGTCATGCTGACGGCCTTCTCCTCCACTATTAAGGAAAGTAGAGAAATTTTCTCTCTCACCTGCTTGGTGCCTCTAGTTCACAGGAAGGAACCAACGGAAGCTGGGAAATTGTAACCGTACTGCTTGTAGGACTCGTGTTTGATGTATTCCCAATCATCGAGCTTGGCTTGATTCAGAGTCTTGAACCACTGGATGGATGGTGTCCAAAAGTTAATAGGACCACCTGAAGTGAATAGCTTCTTTGCCATTCCCTTAAGACCATTGAGATGTTGAAAGTGCGAGATGTCCTCTGGGCCTTCTGTTCCCTTGAACTTGGGCAAAAATCAGTGATGAACAACTTCTTGGGAAGCTGCCCTTAAATCTATAATCCAGCAACACGAGGCCTTGAACTGAATTTCAAGACATTCCTCTTGACCAACTCTTTGCAGTTGCTCCACCCCTTGTTTTCCGTCTCAGTCTTTGGAGGAGAATGTGGTGTTCAGCATCCGTCTTCTCCCCTCCCGTCAGAGCTCGAGAGGTTTTTCTGGATCGTTCTTTTCTTTGAGCTCCCCAAGTGCTCTTTTCTTGGGCACTCCAGGCAGAATTCACAGACTCAAAGCTTTTCTGCAATAGCGTTAAGCTGTTGTTCGATTGTTGCCATGGAGTGTCTTGGTGATCAGGAGGCGTCGGGTTTGGCTTCTTGTTACTCTTTCTGGGCCCCAGAGACAAGTTGGAGTCTTTGCTATCTTTGCTGAAATCAAGAAATTACACTTTAGAACCCAAAACAAAAGATTGAAAGCTCTAAGAACAAACCTAAACTCAGTTTTGAGGTTCTGGACTTCAAGGAACTGAACTCGAAAGTAGCTTGAATGGGCTAGACCAAATCAGATTTAAGGCGCTAGACTCGAGAAAGATTCAAACTAAGATGGCCTATTCAGAATTAAGGACCTTTTAGACACTACGAGAACTAATTGAAATTTGAATGGGCCTAGGGTTTGAGTCTACGAAGAACCTAGTTCAGTTTTAAGGTTCTTAGATTGAAGTTTGAAGCGAACCTAATTCAGATTTCAAGGCTCTTGGGTTGACAATGGAATTGAACCTAATTCAGACTTAAGGTTTGTTTGGAATTGAATGTGACATTGAATGAAATGAACCTAATCAGGTTTAAGGTTCAAAAGATCGAATCTAAGTCAGATTTAAGACTCTTGGATTGGAAACGGAACCCTAAACAGACTCTGGTCGAATGGAGTTGAAATTGAAATTGGATTGGGAATGGGCCTAATGGATCAACAAAACTTCATGTCTTGAACCAAGAACCATAGATTAAGGGACTGGGCTTAGTTGGGACTAAGAATTTGACTGAATGAAGAGTCACAAGTACAAGCACATTGATTGAAGCACAAAACCAAATTATTCCTTAAGGTCAGGATCTAATTGAACTAAAAATAAAAATAAAATGTCGGCTTGGTTAAGTCTGACAATGTACCATGCCTAAGGAGTAGACTGGGTCAATTTCACCACCACAAATGTGATGTATGGCCGAGTACCCCTTATATACACGCATCGATAACACGTGCTTACGGCGGCATGGGCGGATAGGACTTCCTTAGCCATGTGATCCATTAACCCACATGCACCAAGGTAAATCCCCCCTTAAGGTGATCTCGAGCATGAGAACATGCCCATATTGAGAAACGAAGGTCTAGGACATGACCCTATTCGAAGGGTCCACAAGCAAAATTCAATTGATTATGAAATGGAACTACGAGACTTTTCAAGTCTGTCCACTCACTCAAATGGTGATTATCCCCAGTAAGTCGCCAAAAACTGTAGGGCTTCCGCCCCGCCTTAGGCCAGGGCGTGACCTCGCTTCAGTGTCCATGTGAGTTGAAGCCATGGAATCCGCATGTGAATGGCATTGGGGTGTGTGCGTCGAATTGATGGGGATCGCCACCGTGCTAATATAGGTTATTCACGACGCCCGAACATTCGGGTGCCAAATTTAATGGCCCCACGTCAATCAGTACCAGTCTGGGTTCGGGGACATGGTACGAATCAGATCTGTAACCCAATTCGCGCCCGCATGTAGCGTGGCCTCTACTCGGGTCATTGTAGTTTCCATAAATCATAACAATTGAATTCAAAAAGAGCCTATTGATTTTGACTTTTGAAAGTGCATTGATTACTAGGGGTTGCTATTATAAACAAACCAAATTCACAGATGAATAAGGGCGGTCACGTTGATTGTTAGTCAATGTTATAGGTGCCTAGAAAAAAAAAAAAAAAAAAAAAAAACCGTCCGTCCGATGATTATCTGACTTTAAATGTGACAACGATTTAAATCCCTGTCTTGTTTAAGCAATATATCAAGTGTGAGCTGAATATATATGACATAAGAGACATGAAAAACAAAAGGTTAGTAAGCATAATGATATGTATGTGCGCCCTTCTCACCTTGTCACTTCTAGAACAATCAAATCGTTAGAATAATAAAAACTTCAGAGAGAACGTCCTTCGATTGAATTGCTAAGAGACCAAGGCAAACAGCTAGTATTAATAGTAATGTATATAATAATAAAGGAAAACCAAGAAAAACCATGGATAACAGATGAAAATATTAATGAAAAACTACATACTACATGAACGATTAAAGAGGTGAGTTTCTACGATTGGCTTTAGATTGAATTAAAACTCAAAATAATTGGTTAATCCAAGTTAAAGTAACGAAAAGGAATTGAAAAGAGTGAAAGAAAGTTTTGGTGAGTAATCTCCGATTATAACCCTTATTTCGCTTGTGATTCGAAGAGAAATCGATGGCTTTTTATTGAAGATCGAATGGTTTTGAGTGTTTTGAGTGTTTTTGAGAGTGTATTGAGTGTGCTTGTGACTTGAGTCTTGTGAAATTGTGAAGTTTCTCGAGTCGGTGAAATTGCTGATTGTCCCGGACTGAGCAAGCGAGCAAGTATTTAATAGGCACGAGGGCAAAAACGAGGCAAAAGCAAACCCCTGCGTATATACGCTGGGAATGAGCGTATATCGCTCATGGGGAGCGTATATACGCTCATTCTCAGCATATATACGCTTCTCATTTTGATTGATTTTGGCAAAAATCGTATGGCAAGGTGAGCGTATATACGCTCAAATGGAGGCGTAATACCTCTGATGAGCGTATATACGCTACATTTTCATAGCGTATATACGCTCAATGGTTTTGGCATATTTTTTTCCAAAAAACCTCGATATATTTTGGATTTCCTCCCGATTTTATTCCGTGATTTCCCTTGATTCGACGCACCCTAGACACCCTTGCTCTCGCAAGCAAGGAGTTCTAGAATGTTCTAGAAAGGTTCCAACGTATTCCGGAGTATTTCCTAATTATTCACAGTATTGGTTTTCTCTGCGTATCTGCGTATTTAAAACGGCAAAATTCAATAGAAAAATCATAAGAAAAAATCAGAAAAATAATTAAAAATTGGCGGATTCAGAAAAATGTGACGCAACATAATGAAAATAAAAGCACACGAGAATCGCAGCTTAACCTCGTTTGAAAACCTTGAAAACCTTTGAGTTTTATCGAGAAAACCGAAAGGAAAATATGTTTGCCTTTGTAAGTGACCCTTTGCTCAATAATTCCCGAGTACGACCTCACAGTATTTCCAACTTTCGTGAAGTTCAATAGCATCTTTTCCGAGTCGAAACAAACGCGAGTACGCGGTATATTTCATCAACGGATTACTCAATTTGGGGAGCCATTTTCAGGTGTCTACATAACCCTAAATAGCCATACCCAAAGATATGATTATAGTAGACTACTTCCTCTAGTTAAAAGTCAAAATTTTTGTCATATAATATGATTAAAAAGGACAAACCAAATTTGTAAGAAGGCGTAATGACCACCAGTTAAGGCAAAGAAAGTGGTTTAGTTTTTCCAAGAAAGGAGAAACAAGGTTTAGAGTACATTCTTAACAAAAGTAAAATTAGGAAGCCACTCACCTTTTATATTTGATTTTTCTATTTTCTTGCTGCCCAAGTTTCCAAACTCTGAAAATTCTATCCTATATTCATTTAATTAACCTTTCCAAGTCTTCATAAGAAATAAAAAATAAACACTTACTTCTTCATTCAATCATAATGTTCCCCTTCAGTACTCGTAGTCCTGCAGTAACATCCATTATCATCTAAACACTCAAACTTACAATGATATATATGCAATATTGAATTTTTGTTGCAACACTTATAGCATGCCTAGTTGTGGGAGGCAAGCGTCGAGGACGCAAAAGGTCAATTTTGAAATTTCCACTTGACTATACGTACTCAACATGCCCTTTGTTTAATGGTTTTATGATTTTTTCAAAATTTTTTTGGCTGAAATTAATAAGAATTGGATATGTAAGAACGAATAAAGTGACGAAAGGAAAAAAATTAAAGAACTTTATAGCTATCACATTACGGGGAGGTTTCCAAAAAAATTATATTAAAAAGATGAAGTAAAAAAAATATTAAACGGTATTTTATTAAAACGAAATAAATTAATATTGGTATTTTTTCCTAGCATGTGGTTAGTTTGGTAAATACATTAATTGAAATACAATCTTTCTAGTAATTTTCAAAAAATAGTCATTTGGATATTAAACTTAAAGTGGAGAAGCCCTAAGTAAAAAAAGGTTGACTCAATTTGTTTTAATAAAAGGCTACTAAAGGTAGATATAATGTTGAGAACAAACAAATTATTACAAACACATGCAAGGTAGCAATCTTAACATTGTGCTGACATTTCTCAATTGCATGCTCATAACAAAATGGGATGGAGACGTATGCATAGCAATTTTCATCAATTTTCTCCACCTCAACGCAAAGATCAACAACACAACAATTTTGGTAGTGTGTTGTCCTAATATAAAGAGCAAAACAAAACTCATATAATTTGCAAGAGATTTTGTGAAGTACGACACGTGATTATAAACCCACAACTCATATGGGCCGGAAATTGTTGAATGAGTGTAATATATATTACTGTTGGATCTACTGAATCGTTCACAAGAGGGGGGTGAATTGTAACTTAAGGGAATTTAAAGCTTTTAGCGGAAATTAAAAACTTATAAAAGCAAGAACACGAGATGCAAGTTTCTCAAAAGACAAGAAACTCTCCCTTGACAACTAGTCAGAGATAAAAACTGTGACCTGATAGCCACACAGGATTTCTTCTTAGATTAATTTCGGATACCACACCTAATACAATCTTAAGGACTCTTTCAAGTTCTCTCGAATTTGAAAGCCTCCTCAATCAAGCCCTCTGTTGCGATGCACCAATCTTGCAAGCTCTCCTCTCTTAGAAGCCTCTCTGGATTCTCTCAACCCAAAGCCCTTTGAGAATACAACACTCAAAGTCCTCTTCAAGTAACAACTCTACTTGAAGCATTACAACTCGATTGTAAGCGTAGACTGATTTGGCACTTGTTGTTTAGAAGACTCAATTATACAAAAAAATTGGGTGTGATAGCTTTAATTTCAATTGTTAAAAACCATTAAAGCAAACAGACCATGTTACAACACAATATCACCAATTTGCTTTATTCAGACAGCCAATAATCAAATTAATCTTTAGCGGACAAATATTTGACATTTTTTTACATTATGTTACCTAAAGAACATAATAGTACAGAATAGGTTTAATTTTATAATGTATATTTGGATAAATGGTGTTGTTTGATTGTTATTCGGTATTTAAACAGTTGCGTTTAAGGTTATGACTGTTTTTTGGAAATGTATCCACGACTCGTTCGAGTAACACTTTTAGACTAAATTCCAAATAATTGCGATAATACATTAATGGGGTTGGGATTAGTTAGACTTTGTGAAATCAATGACAACCGCCTCTAATAATAACCAATGTAACTAACAAATGAGCCGAAACCCTTTTCTGAAAATCAATCGAAAAGGGTTTACTCTAAACATCCAATTATCCTCTAAATATAATTAATGCTTACATGATATTATATCTTAAGTTATTTTAAATTGAAATTTAACGTAAAAAAGAAATAATCTAAAATGACTATACGAATAATTCAACCAACCCTTGTTTATATATCTTAGATATTTTAAATTTTTGTTTCAAATTACTAGTTTTTTATTAAAAAGGATAATTTTTTTTTTTTTTTTATTAAGGGACGGGGTACAGTGATGAAGAAAAAAAATTAACAAACTATCTAACTATGAAATTTCATGGAGGTTTTAAAAAAGGATAATATTAAAATAGAAGAAGTAGATAAAGATAATGGAATTTTTATTAAGGAAAGTATTTTTGTTTATAGTAAAAGAGAAATGAGTAAAATTTGTATTTTTTCTAGGCTGGTTATTTTGGTAAGTAACATTTGGTATTAGTTTTAAAAAAATAGCATTTTGATATAAGACTTCAAAGTAAAAACACTAATAAAAGATGGTTGATACCAATATGGTTTCAATATAAAGGCTAGTCAAAAGTAAACAAAATGCTTGAATAGAAATTTTTCACATAAACAAGCAAACTAAAATCTAGGCATTGGGCTGCCATAATCTCATATGCATGCCTTTATAAAGAAAAGGGATGGACGTATACACAAGTGAATTTGCCTGGCATTTTCTCGCACATCTCTAAACCAGAAATCCAGCAACCAATCACTTAGGTAGTGTGTTGTCTTAAACAAACTATAAGCAAAAGTTAATCAATTTTCTAAGAGAGTAGCTGAAGTACAAGGTATTCATTAAAAAATACAACAACGTCAACAACTCTTTTGGCCTTATACTTCCAAAGAATACAAAAGGCGGGAAATTGGGTGAAATTGAGTAACAAGTATTATAATAACCAACAAGCTTCCATTTCCCGCTTCAAGACTCTAATTTGTTAACCTACAATACCAAACAGAGCACAATATCTCCTCAACAACCAAAAAATTGTAAAAGTCCAATTGTGTGCTATGAATCAGGATATCAATCCCACCTTAATGCTCATCCACATAGCCCACCAAACAACCAAAATCAAACTCCAAAAACAACTATGATAGGGGACAAATCTCTAAAAATAAGGATAGAGATCGACTTTGGCATATGGTGTAATTGAGCTTTTCTGGTGGCCTCAATTTGGCATGAAGCAGAGCCTCAACCAAGTGACACTTCCACATTACGACACGTGCTGCTAGGCTGGAAGAGACACTTTTGGAGGTGAGGAATTTGTTTGTTGCTCATGACAAGCTGGTGGGGTGCTGAGGAAGATCAGCTAATATCCTGCTCGTCCGGATTGGAGCGCAAACCCAAAAAAAATGGCTTATGAGGCTAGACCACAACTCACCAGCAAAGAAGAGGTCTACAATCATGGGAACTGCTAGCAACCTAATCACTCCAGCATGGAATCATTATCATAACTGTGAAAACGAAGATGACGAGACGGAGGGGAGTGGGAGTTTTCAATGACTCTAACGGCCACATTTTTTAGGGTGTACAAGGAGTATGGATATCTTACACATGCTGAGACTGACGACTTCGTCATCAAGAAGGGGGATTCAGGTTATTGGACGAGTACAAGACTCCTGAACAACAATGGTGAGTGCATGGAGACATCCTCAATAGAAGATGGAATGGTAGCTTTTACTTGGCTTTTAACAATTTGGTTTTGAACTTTTAAAATAAAAAAAGTCGACTTAGAAAATTGGTGAGAAGGTGTGAATGAAATATCAATAAGAGTACTGTGTGTTATGGGGTCTTATGGTAAATATTGTGATAATAAGCTTAATAAGGTTCGACAAATAAATAATCTAATTTTGGGTTAGTATGTTTCTTCCAGTAATTAGTCCGATTTTGGCGTGCTACAAATTAATGTTTTCTGTAATGCAACTATGTTTCTTTGTAACTTATGCTCATGAAAGCAGACAAATTTGTAAGTTATTACAATGTAAAACATGATACCTTGGCCTTGATTTTGGTCGTTTTTACGGTGTGTTGTTGTAAATTTATGGTTTGGTTTATCCCTGGTTGGATTTTTTCTATGTGTTGTTGGTATTGTTCTGTTTTTTGTCATGCAAGATTGATGGCAAAGCGGTGTCGAATACTTTCAATTTGTGTTTCAATGATCCCACATGACATTTTTGGCAAAGAGAAGAAGTAGTTTTATATGTTCATTTTTGTAATGATGGGGTACGTCCGTCGGATGTCCCTAACTTGCTTCTACCATAAATGCTTCGCTATCTCTCTACTGCCATTAACAAAGATTGGGCCTGATACTCTGCTGCCCATTAAATAGAAATATTTTTCGTGATTTTTGAATATCAGCCTACAGTAAAATTAACTTAATATCATAGATTAATCGCGTAATAAATGATTTTCTTAAAAAAATAATAAAAAACATGTCTTATTTTCCTTAAAAATAAGAAATACAGTATTAAGTGTTGTGTAATTTAGTATAAAATTTTTCTTTGTTAGCTATTTCTTTTTAAATGAATTTATTTTTTTTAATTTAATATTTGTTCGTAAGGAAATTGCACAAATGGTGGATTGTAGAGGGTAGAGTTCCTTACGAAATGATTCGCTCGCGAAAATTTATTATTGTCCACCCTTTTTCTTAAAATCTACTTTTTTTTGAAGTTAAATTAATTAACAGAAAAGGTAAAGAAGTTTGTTTTTATATTAGAAATTAACTAATTTTAGATATTTTGTCTTACATCTTTCAACACCAATTACTCAATAAAATCAGGTAGTTGCCAGTCTCAATTAAATAGCAATTTTTTACAAGTTATATTAGGGCTGGCAAAGGATTAATTAACAACTGCTTTAATTTTGCCTATGTTCAGGAGCTAACCTGAACACCAACACTCATAAGAGGGACCATCCACTTCCACCTGCCAAGATGGATTCAAGGAGGTCAAACAGATGACCAGGACCCTTTCCTGTCTCGAACAAGGATTGTCGACCTCTACAAACACAAGGGGAGATTTCATTGGCTATAACCGACCACTTTCTGACCGTTGTTCACAATGAAGTACATACGCTACCGTCAGGTTTGGAATCTAAACACTCATGAATGAGAATGGCTGCACGTACTAATTGTGTTTCGTCCTCCACCGGGTGTGTGTTCCGTGGGACCCAGCAACTGAGGCTGGCGTCCACTTAAGCAAGGCTGATCAAGTGAGGTGCATGTAGTAGTTTCGGTAGTAACTAATTGATGTTAGAAGGAGGTTCCTCCTACTTTAGAAAGTTTTCAACTGGAAGTTCCAAACTCAGGATACAGATGATATCAAATTGAAAAGAAACCATTTTTTGGAGTTCATGTATTGGCAGGAATGAAGCTCCTTATGTGAATACATGTCACTGTTAGGAGGACTTGAAACCAGTGCCTTTTGTTATGTACAATTAGTTTCAGCTTAGATTATTTTTTGGGTCATCGATAGGGATCGGCCTCTCGATGAACTGGTTGTATCTAAAGAACATGTCTGTAACAATTTGGTTTAAACTAATCTAGACTGCTAGAAATGCTTGTTTGCATTGGAAATATTACATCAGAAATTTGACTTTACAGATATGACAATCTAAACTAATGCAGGTTAAAATAGTTGACTTGATGGTCACATATATTAAATGCTTCCAATATTCATCAACAAAGAAATATGCAAAATAATTCTGCCAACATTTTTTTATTCTATCAAAGAAGTTGTTCAACTTATGGAAAAAACTAAATGTAAATATGCCATTGATTTCGGAGATAACAACCTCCAATATTACACACTAAAATAAAGAAAGAAATATAAAAGTCTCAATTACAAGCCCACTCAGTAACATAAGCAGAAGAACTACAATTATTACTTCAATTTAGTCTAACCACTCTTTAAGGCTAACAAATTCCTTGCCCTAAAGAAACATGTTTAAACGAACATTTTTAAAGGTTTTTCCGTCAGACAACAGAACATTATGTTACATCTGCAATTCTCCATCATCATCTGACAAGAAATCAACAATCCCTCGCATAACTAGTTCATCACATATGAGAAACAAATAATGAATTAGTTCTCGTACAAATAACATTAATGTTATAAGTAGTTTGTAATAGATAAAGTTTTAAGTAGTATAAGAAAAACTTCATTATTTTATAAGAAACTTATTATACTAATTTGTAATACATATTGTTGTAATCACATATTTGTAAACTAGTATTTATAAAGTTTTTCATATCCTAAKCTAGTATTTATAGGCATTATTTTGAAAAACTTTTACCATTCATCTGACTTTCACTATAATTACGCTTGGTGTTGACTACGTTTGACCATATCTATATTAACTCGGATCATTTAGATTGAGGTCCAATGAATTTGAGTGTTTCCTAAGTCGATTGGACTCTAATTGGTTGTCTTTCTTCCTATTTCTTTACCATCGAAACTACAATACTCCGAGTTTCAACAGTGATGATGGATAGAATTTGGAGTATTACCCAAAAAAAATGAATTTAACATCAATAATAAACAAATATTGATCTGTTCTCACATTGCATCTACTGTAATTCCTATTCTCACCAATGGCCTCTTCTTGTCCTTTTTAGTCTTTGCCTCTTTGGTAAGGATTTTTAATTCTCTCCCAAATTTGAAGGAATAAGTTAATATCATAAATAAAATAAATTACAACCTGATTAAATTCCCAAATTGCTTCATGTTTGACAGTGTTGATGCAAGCAGCGTCAAATACTCTCAGATTTGTGTTTCATGATCCCACCTCGACATTTTGCAAAGAGAAGAAGTAGTTTAGACATGTTATTGTTGTAATGATGGGTACGTCCGTTGGATGTCCCTAACTTGCTTCTACCCATAAATGCTTCGCTGATACTCTGRTGCCCATTAAACCGAGATTGGYCCCTAATACTCTACGGCCCATTAAACCGAAATTGGGCCCTAGGCCCAATTTTTTCATGATTTTTTATATGAGCTACAGTAAACATTAGCTTAATATCATAATTAATCGTAATAKAATTGATTTTCTTAAAAAAAAATAMATTGTCTTATTTTCTTAAAAATAAAAATCAATTGTAAACTATTGTGTAATTTAATATTTGAGTGTTTTGAAATCAATTGGAATCTTTTCGGCTAGACTTCAATGGTTTGATGTCCTTCTCAAATGAATCCGACTCGAAATGGATTGGAAGTTGTTCCTAATTAAATGGAACCAAACTTCAATTCTTCCGAGTTTGACTTTTACATCATTTTGTATTGACTATATTTGAGTGTTTTGAATCAATTCGACTCTTTTCGACTAGACTTTAATCGATTTGAATCCTTCTCAAATGAATCTGACTCGAATGGTTTGAAGTTTTCCTCATTGATAGAACCAACTTTAATTCTCTGAGTTGACCTTTTACAACATTTTTTTGTGACTATATTTGAGTGTTTTGAAATCCAATTTGACTCTTTTCGCTAGAATCAATGGATTTGAAAGTCCTTTCTCAAATGAATCCGACTCGAATGTTGGAAGTTGTTCCTAATTGAATGGAACCAATCTTGGATTCTTTGAGTTTGACTTTTACATAATTTGTGTTTGACATAATTTGAGTGTTTTGAAATTAATTCGACTCTTTCGGCTAGCTCAATCGATTTGAGTCCTTCTCAAATGAATTTGACTCGAATGGATTGAAGTGTTCCTAATTGAATGAACCAAACTTAATTCTCCGAGTTTTGACTGTTACATGAATTTGGTGTTGACTATATATGAGTGTTTTGAAAATCAATTCGACTCTTTTCGGCTAGACTTTAATCGATTTGACTCTTCCAAATGAATTCGACTCGAATGGATTGTAGTTGTTCCTAATTTTTAATAACAAACTTAATTCTCGAGTTTTTACTATCATTATTGTGTTGAATTATGAGTGTTTGAAATCATTCGCTCTTTCGGCTAGACTCAATCGATTTGAGTCCTTCTCAATGCATCCGACTCGAATGGATTGAAGTTGTTCTAATTGAATGGAATCAAACTTTAATTCTCCGAATTTTCACTTTACATCATTTTGTGTTGACTATATTTGAGTGTTTTGGAAATCAAATTGAATCTTTTTCGGCTAGACTTCAATGGATTTGCCTTCTCAAATGAATGCGACTCGAATGATTGAATGTTGTTCCCAGTCATATTGGATGGGAAATATCTCCGAGTTGAGTTTAAACATCAATTTGTGGATCGTACTATATTGAATGTTTTGATCACATTCGACTTTTTTCGGGCTAGATTATCAATGGATTTGAGTCCTCCATCAAATGAATCCGACTCGAATGGATTGAAGTTGTTCTAATTGAATGGAACCCCACACTGTGCCCAAATTCCTCTGAGTTGTTGACTTTTACATCATTTTGTGATGTCGACTATATTGAGTGTTTTGAAGATTAATTCGACTCTTTTCGGCTAGACTCAATCGATTTGAGTCCTTCTCAAATTGAATCCGAAACTTTTGGTTCCATTTCATCTTCCCCAAATTTAAAACCATAAACCACAGATTCGTACGATTAATAGAATTGGAACATTCTTGGTTCGTTTCATCTTCCCCCAAAATTTTAAACCCTAGACACAGATCGTACGATTAACTATAATTTGGAACAGGTCTTGGATCTGTTCATCTCCCCCAAATTTTAAAAACCCTAGAGATGCAAAATATTTTCGAAAATCAAACACTCTCTCGTCTTTTTACTATTAAAAAATCGCTTTGTATATTATGTTAAAAGTCCCATCAAAAACCATATTTCTATGGCATCTGTTGACAGCTCTGCTCTATTAGATGGCGTTTTTTGAGGAGGACGATCTATTTTTGAGCGTCGAATCTAGATTAATAGACATAGGTGATAACAACCCAATTGGTTACTCCCCCCCACCCCGGCAGAGTAATAAACTTTTTCAAAAAAGGGGGAACCAAGGAATTTTTAGGTGACATTGGCTTCGACGCTTTAATGGCATTGTCCATGTGCCATATCGTGCATTAATGAGGGAAGGAACTCAAGGTTGGACGTCGAATGAAGGCTCAATTTCCTACCTCCTGTGTACGTTGAGCAGTCTAGTTTTCGAGCACTGTTCAGGCCCGAGCCCCAGGCAGACGACTCCGATGATAGTACTCCGGTGAATAGAGGCCTCACGACAAAGCCTGAGTCCCGTTCAACTCTATGATGTTGGACTTCAAATTGCGAGGCAAGAATAAGGTGTTGCGTTGATCTAGTTCCCCCGATACTAGAGGATACGAATACGATGAAGAACCGGAGTTTGAGGGCCAATTCAAGTACTTGCCGGATCTACCTTCCTTAGGACTCCTAGCCCTAATTCTCGATCCTTGTGCCTTGACCTGCCACCTAGGGACATTTATCTAAGCTTAACTGTTAGTTTCTTGGGTGCTTTCATTTGTCTTTTGGTTTACCAAATTGTATGGATTATGGTGTATGCAAATAATTGGGACGGTTTTAATTTGTTTCACTAGTTTTTATTGTAAAGTGTTACTTGTTATGTCAGTGTTTGTGGACTGGCATATATGTTGTGAAATTTTTGACCAGAATATTAATGGCATTTGCTTTATTTGTAGAGTGGAATCTGGAGTTATTTGTTAGCGTGGTATTTTTGCTGATTTCTTTATGTCTAAACATGAACTGATTAGTTATGAATTGATTCTCTCTTTACAGGCTTTTGTTGTGATAGCCCACAAGTGTTTATGAACGTGATTATCAAATGGCAACGGCAAAGTTTTTAAATTAGATTATTGCCCAATGGAAGTTCTTAGTATTCGCTTATTCGTCATTGATATGAGATTAGGTTTCCAAGGCCGTGGGTAGTCTGTTAACCCTTGTTGGCTTGAATGTTGTGGCCATGCGTACAATCATTTTGTGGGTGTATTTTTTGAGTTCCCCACTCGTAGATGTTAGATGATGAAGGACTCTTTCGCATAAGATTGTTTTTGTTGTGGCCACCTTGTGTTGCTCCGCATCAACACTTAGTTGCTGGCATGGATTATCAAGTTGGAGGCACACCATTGCAATTGCTGTGGTTCTGACTTGAAACCTGATGGTATTTCTCCAAAACAGAAACATATTTGCTTGGTGTAAATCAAACTATGCATTCTATACATTTCGTTTGAAAGCATGCATACCACACTAACACAGAACACTAACAACAACACGTTTCTTGCATTGCTCCATTTCCGTTGTACCTTTGATTGTCTGTTGTTTATATGACTCTTGCATTGATGTCAAGAACCTGTGTTTCCATGTTGGTAGGATGATGGTGGCTCAAGACCCTGCTCCCAATGATGTTGTTCATGATAGTAAAATCAAACATCGTCATCCATTTTGTTTTCTGTGGTAAATTGCTCGATGATGCTGTCGCAATTGGAATTACGGAGTGGAACACTTGTTTTTTTGTAATGTTTTGTAATGTTTGTATAATGCATAAAGTTGATTTTGAGTATTTTGGGCGAAAAACTGTAACGGGTGGGCGTAWGAGTTKAAGGTTTAATTCATACTYTCGTTGTATGATTATTGTTTGTTTTGAAGTATGAAAGATTTAAGAAAGTTTTGCAATGTGATTGGTTGAAAAATTTGAATGAKGACACTACCTRATCCTAATTTGTAGAATTCATAGATTTTATTGCGTAATGATTAGAATTTTAATAAACTCTTAATTCCTTAGTCGGTAATATTAACTTATTAATATAAGTTACCAAAATTTACACTTATAATATGTATAGAATAATGAACAAATAACTCTATTAATAAGCCCCTAAGAAGTAGAATAAGGGTTTAGTTAAAAGATTTGTTATGAGTTAAGACTATGACACAGACGCATGTATTAGTATGAATTGAACTTGGGGGACGTGAAAACACTGTTAATGAAACATATTAATTTTTACACATAGTTGTGCACCCGCATTCATCAGGAGATCCTTATTCAYATTCAGTTTCTCACTCTTTTTCCTCTTCTTACACCTCATTTTCCACTATTTTCATTATTTTTCTCTTTCTACTCTTAAAATTTTCCCCACATTCATGAGGATCCTCATTAAATCCTATTACTCTTTTTTAACCTACCCCACCACATATTCTCTATCCTACCCACATAATTAATACTTCGTATATTTTTTTTAATAATCTTATGTATTCAATTACCATGTTACTAATCCAACAAATTTATTGTAATTAACATTAACGTTATTTTATTAATATTGTTATAACTAGTACAAGCTACACAATACATACTAAAATTATTACGGGACAAAGTTTTATTTTGCCTAAAACATACAAACATAAAGATGAAAGTAATTGTGCGTAATATTATTAAAGATTACATAGAAATATTAACTAAGTTGTACTCGACCTTTGAAAATGATATAGAGTAAAATTACGATTTAAACTTGTAAACATTTTACCGTTGAAACATTTAACAAATAAAAAATAATAAAACACGGTACTTTATAGTACTTCTCAGCAATATTGCACAGCAAGATGCTTCACTTTGCCTCACAATGCCGTTTTGTACGCTATTTCTTATTGAAACGCAAAAAATAGCAGTGCTCCCCTTTGCACATTAGTCAAGGTAAACAATCCTCAAGAGAAAAAGGATTTAAAGATTTCCTCTTGCAATTAGGATCCTCATAGTTTGTTCCACATCAATGAGGAGCTCCTCATAGAGGAGAGAGATAACAATTAGGAAGGGAGTTCCTCAAGGATGGAGATGCTCTTAGACTACAATTTATTTCAATGAATGACTGTTACAACCTAATTGAATTCCCAAATTTGCATTCCATTGATGACAAATTGCCCGAAAAAATGCTTTATATTTGACAGTGTTGATGCAAGCGCGTCAAATACTCTCAGATTTGTGTTTCATGATCCCACATCGACATTTTRCAAAGAGAAGAAGTAGTTTATATATGTTATTGTTGTAATGATGGGTACGTTCGTTGGATGTCCCTAAATTGCTTCTACCCATAAATGTTTCGCTCATACTCTGTTACCCATTAAACCGAGATTGGGCCCTGATACTTTTGTTGTCCAATAAACGACATTGGGCTTGGCCAATGTTTTCGTATATTATATTCCATATAGTAAACATTAACTTTAATTTCTTTATCTAATAAATAATTTCTTATAAAAAAATAAAAATGTTGCTATTTTCTTAAAAACAAAAATCAATGTAAATGTTTTGTCATTAGTAATCAAAATGTTTTCTTTGTTAGCTATTACTGGACTTACTTTGTTATTCGGAAAACTAGAAGCAAGATGTAATCTACATTTAGCTAAAATTCTCCGTTTTTACATTCATAATTTGTGCGCCACCATATTGAGTGTTTGAATCACATTCGACCTTTTCGACTACACTTCCAATGGAAATTGAGCCTTCTCAATGAATGCCGACTCGAATGGATTTAAGTTTCATAATTGATGTATCAACTTTAAACTATCCGATTTTTTATGCAATGTATGATTGACAACTTCGCATTCATCATTTACATACATGAATACGACTTAATACAATCGAGTTAATTTAGAATTTCCACACGAAACTTATTTGAAGTTGACACGAACACACTAAAATCATAATTCTAAAGGGTAACTACAAGAATAAGAGAACAAATTTGGTAATCTTAGGTGGACACGACCGATAGTAAACAGCCTTGTACGAAAACCATATTTAGTTCAGAATGCTTTGTTAAGAGAAATGTCAAGTCTCAGGTGATATACTTATTTGTCCCTATTCCTTGTCGAGTGTTAACTAATTATTTAACATGCCCCGCTCCCCAATCTACACAAGCCATATATTAAATGAGGATGGTTTGGTAATTGATTGTGTTTGGAATTGAAAGGTCGGATATATAAGATGAACATAAGGTGCGTGAGTAGTTACAAACAAAAAACTTTACAAGTTCACGTTATAATCATTTTGTTAATACAAAATTTAATGCAACTAATATTCACAATTGATGCAACCACTTGATAGACTACTGGTGTGTCTACTTATTGGAAAGTTTGAACGCAGGCGAGAGTGTGGCTGGTAAACACAGTTGCTTACCAGCACTACTAACGTTGGCAGTTATCGGAAAACCTTGGTTTGTCTACAAGACCAACATTTATACATACAATAAGGTGAAACTTCCCAACAAGAAATGCAAAATGTCCTATCCCATGACAGTTTCGTGAACCAAACAACCGCTCATTACATATTTGGTTAAAAAGTGAACGAATTGAGCAGTACGCGACACTAGCTCATAGAAGGACTACTCAGAATTTGGTGACCTGCATCATGTCGACTATATTTGTGACTCGTTGCTTCACGTTTGTCGAGCGGAGTCAAGATTGCATTCAATAGAATGAAGTGCTAGGGCTATTTCTTGAATTTTTTGTGTTTCTAAAATGAGACATATTGCCACGAGATTCATCTTAGTGTTTACTTTTAATGATATCGACATCATAAACCCAATCACTCGACAAATGTTACATTACCTCTAATTCGAGAGTTTACACTTTCTTTAGCGACCAATTGGCCGTTATATAATACGTTTATTTGCCTAGAAGTGTAAACAACGTGAGTTACATTGTATTCGTTTCAATTGTCGAATTCAAAATGAAAGCTCAATTGTTTTCTCAAATGATTATCTGTTTGAATTAAGTGTTTTATGACGAGATATAAGACACACAACTCTCTGAATCAATTAGGTTTCCTCTTTACTTTGGTTTAATTATGTATTTGATACAAATCATAGTTTTCTGTGTTGTCATGTTTTCTATTGATGTTAGGAGTATCTATTTATTCCAATGTATCAAATGCACTATGTATGTTTTATTTTGAGTTCATATCTTCTTTGTCAAACTAATATATGTTATTTAATGACTTAAACCAATTCACATAGCTACAAGACAAACTTTTGCTCATAATTATCCTTTACTTATGATTTCCTAAGCATCAACCCATAGAATTTAACATTAGCTACTTTCATATTTTTATTGTATTGTTTTGATTTAGTATTGATTCCTTTAGATTATTGTACCTTAAATCAAAGTAATTAAACCCAAAAAATTATTTTTTTATAGACAATTGAGAGTTTGTATTTTTTTTGTTAGAAAACTGACCACACCCTCACCAAAACCCTCTCCTACCTCACCTTCTCCATACCCTACTCCTCAAATCCTAAAGACAGCCTCAAATGTTTATACACGTGGCATCCGATTAACTGGCCAACTCCCATCACCATCGGATAGAATCGCAGTAGATCAATCGATCCCCTCCTGTTGGCTTTCACAAATGTGTTTTTTTTTCTGCGGGAAAACCAGTGAAATTTTTTCGATTTTCAAAGTTCAATTGATGGTTCATGGGGATATTTGCCTTTATTGGTTACTTGTGCAAATCAGCAAACAAAATCACAGGAAACACTTCCATATCAAACCACAACACATCCTATCAACTCTAACTTTTTTCAAACTTTGCAATGTCTTCCGAAATTGCAATGTCGAACCKACCAAATTCACATAAAATCATGACAGTCCACCATTAATCAAATTCATGGATATGCTAGGTAACACCACCAAGGAGATTCAATTCAAAAATTACATCTACTATCTACCTGTAAAGGGTGGTCATCAGAGGTTATTGACACCTAATGAGGTGTATGCGATGGTGTTAGAACCAAACACACATTGGCCTGAGTGTTTAGGAAGCCTCCAGATGTCCATAAACGGTGGGTGTGGTCTTCCTACGCACTTGCCAAACGTGAACAACATGTATCGAATGAGAGATTTGGATGTCCTCCTTAAAAAATTGTCCAAAAAGGCAGGGGACAATGGTAGAGTTCCTTTGTATGACTCTGATTTCTTTGAGAGAATCAATGAACCCAGTCCATCCCAAGACTTTGCTCGACCTGTTTACTCGATAGGGAAGGGCAAAATAGTGTTGAATATTGGTAGCTACTCCGATGCTCTTCAGGTGTTCTCGGTGGGAGCTCAGTTGTGCTCAATTGGGCTAGTGACACAGCGACATCCTACGCTTTACCACCCTTCATTTTATGTTACCTTGATGAAGCTTACACCTATGTTCTCCAAAAACCAACCCGAAATCCCAAAAAAAAAATTGTCATATGAAATGTTAGGGGCCTCTCTCGTCCCTCTATGCCGAACAAGTTGCTCCGAATACTTAATACTTACTCACCAATGTTGCTTATGTTAATAGAGACTCGTATATCAGAAGTGAACTTCAAGATTATTTATCGAGATTTACGTTTAGGTATGGGTTTGGAACTTGATGAGACAGATAGTCTCTGTGGCGGGATGATGTTATTGTGGAAGAGGATCAAAATTGAGGTGAATGTGAACAAAGGTGGAAAGGGTGAAGCACTTGGATTCGTAGGTAAAATTAAGGTATGTCATGCAGCGATATCTAATCGCTTTTGAAATTTTTTTGGGCCTGTTAGCTAAATTCATAAGTGAATTAGTAGCAATAAACTTGGTGGAATATATAAATTCAAATTCATTGGTTCAATTAAGCTCCTTGGATATGTTCTATATCAATCATTGTATTGTAGATCTCTTTTTTTCTTGCTAATGTCTTAATCTTCTTTGAATTTACGCATCAACTCTTATTTTAATGATACGTTACTATGATACTATTAATTTAAGTGTAATTCTTCCTCTATTAACTTCGTCTAATCACATTCTATGAACCGAAATACGCCTTTTAAAATTATGTAAGGCTTTTCATACATGGAATCCAAAATTAAAGAATCAAAATCTTTTAATGGAGTTACGTCTTCACCATATGAAGAGTACAAAAGATTAACTACTTGCAAATGTAATTTAAGTTCCGTTTATTACGGACCAGTTAGTGCCTAATGTAACATAACAAATATATCGTTTATTACCGAACCATATTAATAATTCCACTCGCCATTAGTGCGATGTAAAACGCATTCATATATATGATTGGTAAATAAGACCCTAAGATTCACTTGAATCAGGCCACAATCCTTAATCACCAAATACTTTCTCACATAATACAGTAAACACGAATTCAACAATTTCATTTCTCTAAGCTTCAAGAAATACTACTCATCATCATTCATTAAAATGCCTTCTACAATACGTTAATCTATATGCATACAAAACTAAACGTTATAAGGTGTTGTTAAGTACAAAGCTCAAATATAAACACAAAAAATTTTCAATTCCCCATGACAAAATATACCACAACTACAACATAATAAACATAAAATGCCCATGCAACTCAAGAACACCAACAATTAACACAAATGAACAGGAATCCCAGAATACAATCAGGTACAAAAACTAACAATGCATAAATGCTGAGCGGCGCCCCATCTTCACCACTTCAGCAACTGACACCCAGATACCCATCCCGTACACAAGTTACCAACGTAATTTATACTCTATATCATTTTTCAAACGACAACATAACAATATCCCGAACCAAGATACCAATCTTGACGTTAATAAAATATTTCGAAATGTATAAGAAAATCATATCTATACACCAAAATATTTCACAGCACAGATTACTTCATCCTTTATAGATGTCGAACAACTATGCTGACTTATTAACCACGGCAAAATAAATAGACTCAAGGATCAGTACCAAGCGCTATATTTTTAGATTAATATAATTCCGATGAGCTTTTTAATAGCTGAGTAACCATCATAACCATATTAGAACATAATCAATAACTTATACATCTAGTTAAAATTACTAATTAGTATATGTGTTAGAAACTACAAAAACAGAATAAACCATGTCACATCAGAACAACCATTAAGAGATAAACATAAAAAAAAAATATCTACCACAATACTCCTATAATTTAAATAAGTAAGTGATTAGAAGAAAATAGATTAGATTAATTTCCGCAACAAAAAAAGTGCCTCAACCAAACACAAAAAATGAGCACAAATAAGACGTACCATAGAAGACATGTGAAAGACAAAAAAATTAAACATATACTTTAATACATATCTCTCAAAAAATAGCAATGCGACATTTAGAAAAATTTTAAGAATACCGAGCGTTCTACACAGAATCAAAAATGATGCGAAAAAAAAGATAAAAATGAAAAACAAACAATATTTGAGCAAAAATCAAAGAACCAAAAGAATAGGGAGAAGGTGTTAAGCAAAAGGAGGAAAACATTGGAAGAAGATGGAGAAACTACAGCTTTTCTACAGCCAGTCTTCCCTACCATCCACATGAATGCGCATTATGTAGAAACATCGTACCTTTTGCTGCAACAACTTCCACCACACCAACTATTGTGTAAAAATTAATATTTTCAATAAAACTCAAAGCGCTTCAGACTTCCCCAGCGTACCCACACCCAGAACATTATTCAATTTTAGCCTCATACATCTCTATCATTCACCGCTTCCTGTCCTGCTGCTTTATTATCTCAGTCAATAATCCTAATACTGCATATACCAACATATCCTTTGCTTACACCTAAACTACCCACATCTTTCTACTTCACATTATATGAGGGCTTTAACTCTAATAGTCACTTCTCCTTTGTTCTACATTTAATTCCTATCTAGCAATATTATCACAGTGTAAATTTGTAACACCTATACTTAACTCTATTAAAGTTAATAATTACTCCGAACTAAGAGCAATTAAGTAATTCGTTATTAAACAATTCCCCACTCATCCATTTACGCAATACCAAATCTATGAATATCTAAACAGCACAAATATTGAAGCGCATAGAAGCAACCTACTCATGGAGGTAGTCTTCATCAAATTTATGTGCACCAAGCCAATCACATGAGCAAGAAACCGTTCTTAAGATCTCATCAATACTCTCAAACAACAAACAATAATACCTAACGCAGCCGTAGCACCACGTTCATTAACTAATCTCGAATTAAACTTTAACTCTACGCCACTCCCGCTACATACAGCAACTACTCTTTCCTGTCCCCCAAAATACTCAAAATCTTATCACTTTGATACCTCTTCTCTACTTATACAAACATTACACTATGCATTAGACAGAAAAAACACTCTTGCTTCCACCAACTTCTATCTTCACCCACTTCTTATGGACTATCGTACTGAGCACTCACTCTCTTTTAGCGGAAAACATCATACAATTCAGCCATCAAAAATATACACTACCACATCGAGACACTGACACGAACCTCCTTACGCCCGAGCATGAAATTCCGTATGTATCTGATTTTTATCTAATACCTAATCAGTACTCTGAACCAAACATTACAATTCGGTCCGTTCAAGCACGCTGAAGTCATAGACTAAACCACCACATCTATCTTCGACACATCTAACCAACATACTCAGCCAAGGAAACACACACGATTACTATATGAACTATCAATTACAAAATGCAACCCAATGCATGAGTATCAACAAACACATTCTGACGCCAATCAACTAAACAATCATGGTTAACTACAACGCGCAATATAGGAAAGATCCAAATTGCAAGAACACACATGTTTGTCTCCAGTTTACTGTTCTAATAGTGAGATGTCAGTCGGATAATGCGCTTTCTACGCACATGAACCATGAGAAGCGCAGAATGCCACACTCACATACTTGCCATTATCCAAAGAGCACAATGCTTATACTTTTACGTGCCGAACAATATTTGAGGTGCCGGATCCAGAGACTCCCTACTACAACGCCCCATCACAAAATGCCTCTAAAATGTTTTGCCTCCAGACCCTTGCATAAGCTCCATTACTATTCAAACAAATTGCTACTAAAAAAGCTTTTTAACGGCCGCAACACAATGGGTGCTACATCAACAAATCAATCTTTCTTATGGGAAATTAGTTCTCCTTCATCATGTCTAAGCGACTCAATACTGCAATTACCGCTGGGGACTCTATCATTAAACAAATAACACATTCGTCAAACAAAGACATGCACACTTGTATCGCCGATTCACCAAAGCCCATCACCACAACTATCACAAAAGACTTAACCTAAAGGCCGCGTTAACTAAGACTAACTCCCACGTCACAGAACAACCGTAAACCTAATCTCTCATACTTCAATGACGCAGCCCATTCTGAATACAAATAACTCAGACATACCCCATAAATATGACTCAATGTTCTTGTCAAGCAAGATAAACTCACACTTAATTTAAATACAACAAAACAATTGCAGCCCAATTCTAGCTACTCACCTATAATATACACAGCTTTCATGAAACACACTATTCTGAGTACGAATCACACAACACCAAAGCCGAATTCTAAAGAAGACAATTCACGGTCTCCTCATACACATACTCAAGATCATAGCTTACTCATGAACATAAAAATATCCATCCTCAATGCATACCTATTAAATAATACACACAACCTAAATATACCAAAGGTAGAGAAAGTAAATTAAAATACACCAAACAAATTTACCACTACAATAACATTATTGAAAAAAAACTATACACAACATTTCCAACACCAGAAGCTAAACTTCTGTCCGAACCTCTTATCCAAATAGAAGGACCAAGAATGCCTACCAAAAGCCCAACTGGCGTGGTAAACATATTTCTAGGTCAAACAAATCTCAATACGGACACACTCCTCTCATACCAAGTCCTACGAACAGCTGCTCGAAACATCTGGCCATATCAACAACGCGACAACAACTTTTATTCCAATTTACCACTATCAAGAAACTAAACTAAAAACCCAATTTGAACGCTATAAGCCTCAGTCATGATGCCAATTATTTGCCACAACCAAACAAAAGAATTAAATCCACCATAAAGGTACCCGGCAAACAAAAGCTACCAATTACTAGGTCAAGACACAACAAATTAGTGCCAAAGTAACACAATGCCAAAAGCCCACAAGACAAACCTCATTCAAAAATTAAGACGTCATGATAAAATGCGAGCTCACCTTATACGACACACGCGACCCGAGACACAGCGGGCAACGTTCGACCAGCGACATACACGGATCCGAGAATTCCGGAGACCTCTGACATTGAATAGATAAGGCCACTCGCAGGAATTACATCGCGCAGAGACAAAAACAACCAAAGACTACCGTCGAATTCTGGCCGCCCTCAACTCGCGTGACTCCTTCCATCCACTAACAAGTCCTCATTATCCACGACATCCCCTCTAGTATCGTGGGAACTAGATCACAACAGCAACACCCTGTATTCTGCCTCGCAATTTGAAGGTCGCACTAAGCGATACATGAAGAGATGAACGGAACATAACAGCTACAGATTGTCACCTAACCGCCCACGCCCTTTCACTAAACCGCCAACATTATGAAGGCATCGAGTACATCATCGGACAGCTCGATTCCTGTGCCCTAGACTATGCTAACGCGCAACATTACCGGCTTCCGAACCCTGAGAAACTTCCGTCAAAAAGCGCCATCACTTTTAACCCGGCCGGGACGAACACAGCCACCCAAGCAGAATAACCCAAG
>SNQN01007512.1:12665-33069 GCA_008642245.1 Bassia scoparia | reverse complement strand
GTTAGTACACATGCATTCATGCTGTCCATGTCAATCGGTGCCTTTCCAAAAAAAAAAAGAAGAAAGGGCACCTTGCATTCATGCATTCATTCTAGGAAAGATGACCATGGAATTTAGGACATGCATTTTGCACCTGCATCCATATGTTCAAATAATGACTAATGGGAGTTCAAGGTTAAGGTTGTGCCTAGGTAACCTAAAGGTCGAGCCTATGTTGGCCGAGGGTAAGGTCAATCCTAATGTGAGTCTAAGGTCAACATCGATGGTCAAAGTCTATGCCTACCCTAGTGGTCAAGGGTCAAGACCTAAGGTCGAAAATTTGGAGGACAAAGTTCTTGTGAACTAAGGTCAAAGTTAACTAAGGTTAACTATGCACGATGTGAACAAAAAGATGACCATGGACTATATGAAAGTGATTAAGAAGATGTGTTAAGGTCAAGAACTATACAATGGCTAGGGCCCATACAATGCACATATATACAACACATGATGACAAGTCAACTAGGTCGGGTCGGTCAAAGAGGGTACCACGCCMAAGAGTAGAGCTGGGTCCAATTTCACCACTTTCACGGTAAGTYATGTATGGACGAATTACCCCTTATGTGCACGCATCCCGTAACACGTGCACACACGGCATGGGTGGGATAGGACTTGCCTTAGCCATGTGATCCATTAACCACATACCAAGGTAGTATCCCCCCTAAAGGTGGTCTCGAGCATAGAACATGCCCATATTGAGACCAAGGAGCCTAAGGCGTGACCCTATGCAGAGGGTCACATGCAATATGCAAAATTCCAATAATCGTGATGATGGAATTACGAGACTTTCAAGTCTGTCCACTTCACCTAACGGTGATTATCCCCAGTGAAGTCGCCAATTTGTAGACCGTGGGCCCCCGCGGGGGGCTTGGGCCTACGTCGATGTGTAGTTGTGTTGTGGGCTTGAGCCACAGAACTCGCACGTGAGTACGTAGGGGAGTGTTGTCGAGTAAGGGGATCGCCACCGTGCCTATAAAGGTTAATCACGGATGCCCGAAACGTTGGTGCCAAAACAATGGCCTGGCCCCACGGTCCGATCTAGTAACCAGTTCGTGGGTTCGGGGACATGGTACGGATCGAATCTTTGACCCAATCCGCCTGCATGTAGCGGCCTCTACTCGGTCTCATTGTAATTCCATTCAAACACGATTTTGGATGCACGTAACTTAGCAATTTCGAGCCTTATAAGCGCACTAATCCTAAAGGTTATATTACTAGGTAGGTTACTATTATACAAACATGACTTCTACAATGGATAAGGGATCACTTGTTGTTAGTCAATATTAACAAGGACCTAGAAACCGGTTGTCCATAATAATCTGACTTTAATGTGACAAGCAATAAATTCGGTTTATTTAAACAAATATCAAAGATGATAAAATATATTATACAGAAATAATAATAAACAAAAATATATATATACAAATCCCTACCTTGAATCGTATTAAGACAAAGGATAGAACAAATGTTAGATATAAACTTCGTCTCTTGAATCGCTTAACAATGCAAACAAATATTGTTAGTATGGATGATAGCAATAATATTAATAATAATAATTAATAATATAATAATAATAATAATAATAATAATAATATATAATAATAATAATAATAATAATAATAATTAATAATAAATAATAATAATAATAATAATAATATAATAATAAATAATATAATAATAATATATAATAATATAATTAATAATAATAATAATAATAATAATAATAATAATATAATAATAATAATAATAATATAATATATAATATAATAATAAAAATAATAATAGTAATGAATAATAAATAATAAAGATAATGATAATGATAATGATAATGATAAAGATAAATAATTGAATATGATAATGATAATGATAATGATATGATAATGATAATGATAATGATAATGATAATGATAATGATAATTGATAATGATGATAATAATAATAATATATAATAATAATAATAAATAATAATAATAATAATTAATAATAATAATAATAATAATAATAATAATTTGATACTTCCTCCGTTTCTTGCTACGAAAATGAACATTTACCCGGGACCATGATGAGGAACATGGTCCCGGGACCATAATAGACCTATTGGCATCAGAGGTCACCGCTTCTAGTAAATGAAACTCAACTAACAGCCCAAACTCTTGCTAATTGGCATGTCCATAACACACCTAAGGCATGATATAGCCCAATCTGCTAAGGCCCAACGTATTACTATCATAAAATCTTGTATCATTGGCTTTTTTATACTTCACTAACTTTTTTTGTTCAATCATTTTGTCGATGTGGGAGTCGAAAAACTCTCATTGCAAGCAATAAACTAGAATATACGAGCAATGCTCCGTATGAAGCCAGCATGTTGCTGCCCTATTACCATGCCCCCACAGTCATCTAGTTTCCTTCTGATAATTTTCATACGAAGTACTAGAGAGAGGGAGAGATGAAAATTTTTGAGAGTGACTTCGAGTTGTGATGATCATAACTTCATAAGAAAAACAAAGAGGATGAAGTACCAGATCATGTTTGTGTTGTTGAGAAATCTTCATATTCGAGGTAACATACAACTAATGTGTTGATAATTGAATAATATATAATGCTCATGCATATAATTGGTTTTAATTTCACAAACCTGTTTTTGTTGGTTTGAGATGTTGCATGTTGTATCGTTGTATATATTTTATCAGTCAAAAATAGCTAGAAGATGAAAACATGTTTAGGAATTGGAAAAATAGCTAGAAGATGGAAACATATATATTAAAGCATTGATATGCCAACAAGTTATGTTTGTTTGAGCAAGAAGGTCGTTCAATTCTACTGTTTGAGTCTTATTTTTTTTTATCGTCATACTAATTTTTTTTACTATGATTTTTTATCGCAGTATTAACGTTGTTGGCATATCAATGCTTTAATATAATGTACAGCTAGTCACCTGAGTTGATGAAGAAGAGAGTTGTCATTGAAAGAATATTGTAATAACTATTGCTTTATATATCACGAAAAACTTTATTATAATGTACAACTGAGCGGTTGAGTGGAAGCATTTATGGTGGGAATGATAGAGTCCATGAATACGTGTTGGTAGGAGGTGRTCTAATAGTACTAAAGCTTTTTTTAAGAAATAATYGGTATGCACGTGTCCTACTGAGCCAATACATCGGTACTGACAGTAGCAAATTGCTCTAGTACTTAGCTACTGTCAGTAGCGAATTACCCATTTCTTTAAAAAAAATCGCATATCGATCCTACGTGGACGGTATGCTGGGAAATACTTTCCAAACCGAAGCATAATGGGAATTTCCATTGTTAATTGCAATATCTTGGGAAAAAATTCTTATAATTGTCTATGAATTGAAACAATGATAAATTATGATTATATGACAAAATGAAGTTTATTTTTCCCCTTATTTCAAGTTGTATTACATGTCCCAAAATGCATATCGAATTRCGAATAAAATTACAATACAATAAAGTAAATAAAGTGGAACACGACACACGCACGCGTACCGTGAAACACTAGTCAAAGAAAAAGTGAACTTATATCAAATGGTGTGACAAAAATTCAAAGTTCATCATTTAAGCCCGTTTAAAAYATCCTTCAGTACTAAATGAACACATAGATTTTGAGGTTCATTTAGTAAATGAGCTTTGAATTTTTGTTCRAAATTGTTTATTTYCTCTTCAAACGAGCTTTGTCTGAGCTTGTTTATAAGTTGTTTATGAACACATCAACATGCTCAGTTGCACCCTTATGTTGTTGATCATCCTTTGGTGGTTAGGTAGAAGTAGTAATAATGAAATGATTGTATGTAAATTTATAAAAGGAAAAAAAAAAAAAAAGTCCATTACCATGTTAGTGTTTGATTTATCCCAAAGTGTTTATACTTTATATTTCTTTATTTTTCATTCCTTCCCATATCGACCTAGAGTGATTATGAATGGTAATGAAATTAAAAAGGAAAACGCATTCTTTTTTTTTTGTAAAATTGCTTTTCCATAGGAAAAAAAAACAATCCTAGGAATAAAATGATGGAAAAAATTTACATCAAAAAAATGATAGTAAAATTGAGTTATTATTGAAAAACATCGACTGCTTTCCAATGGAGATTTAGGAGTGTTTCCTGGTTTCGTAGATCATGTTTATGAACAACTACCAAATGGGTTGGGACTCGTGAGAGTTTGAGACACAACATGAAGCCAATAACCTGTGTTATCATTCTAATGTTATTAGTCTACATTTTATTATTTTTATTTTTCTCAAGGAGAAACCTTGACTAGCTGAACGAAAAATCGTTAATTGCGTCAACAATTTCATGAAACGTTCTATATAATCGGTCAGTAAACTCTGAACACAAATTTCTGCAAATTGGAGAAACAATAAAAAGAATATGGCTTAATCTCTACTATACATTACTTACAACAAAACCTATGTGCATAATCATCAGAAATTAAAACAGTTTTTACAAGTCAGAACATAATTCCAATTGTTTAATCTTTTAAGAAACTTAGACCCAAAAAGAAAAGAAAAAAACTTACTTGGTGTTGCTATGTATTGTGGATTTACTGTCCCATTTATCCATTACAGAAATTGGAGAAGGTGGATGAGTGTTTAGTAGTTGTGCATGAACATTCTCTGCTGGAGAAGGCGGTGGGTGACTACTTTGTATCTTCACCGCTACCCCATTAATCTTTGTCGTATCTTCTGTCTGCAATGCATCATAATCACTACTCTCTATCCTGTTCAGGCCTTCCAAAACCTCATCCATAGTCGGCCTAAATTCCTTGTCATGTTGCAAGCACTGAAACGCGAGCTCTGCCACCATGGTAGTCATCCTCCTGACCTTAAAATCTGAGTCAAAACCTAATTGCGGGTCCACCAACTCATTGAATGCACACAGTTGGATCCTATTCATTGCATAGTTAGACAAGTTTATCTCATGCCGATGCCTCTCCATGTCAATTGCAGGCAAAGAAGATATAAGCTCAATGAGCACAACTCCAAAGCTGTAAACATCACTCTTGTCTGTGAGCTGATAGCATTGGTGATACTCCGGGTCTAGGTACCCAGGAGTTCCCTGTGGTGCAGTAGAGACATGAGTTACATCGGTAGGGAATAGTCTAGAAAGCCCGAAGTCAGCCACTCTTACTTTAAAACRGTTGTCAAGTAGAATGTTGTTAGTTTTGACATCACGGTGAATTATATCAGAAGCATGGAGGTAAGAGAGTGCACTGGCTGTTTCTATGGCTATTCTGAGACGAACAGGCCATGTGAGTGCTCCTGGTTTTGCTTTATCTCCAAAGAGATGGTCAGCTACTGTTCCATTATCCACGTACTCGTATACAAGGAGTAGTTCCCTGCTATGTTGGGAAGTGCACCCGTACAGGGAAACAAGGTGTTGGTGTCTTAAACGTGTAAGTATCTGAACTTCATTCATGAATTGTTCCACCCTTCTGAAGCTCTTTTCATACAACCTTTTTACTGCTACTTCTCTTCCYTCTTTTAGCCTTCCTATGATTGAAAATGTTCAATTAATTACTTTGCCAATGAAATTCTGAGGAACCAAAGGATTTCAGTACCTAGARAATACTCCAGTTTCCTATGTTGAATGGAAACATAGTCTTTGTAAAATAAGGAAAAAAAATGGAAACACAAAATTTCTTCAAATTTTCTTAAAAATTGTAAGTTATTTTAAATTTAAATTAGAAAAATTAACAAAAATAAACTCAACTTTGGTGGGTCTTCCAAAGATAATCCGAACTTTCCATTATTCCAAAATAATCTCAACATTGAGAGGTGTCTTCCAAAATTGGTCCCATTTACCTAAAACATGTTATTCAGGTTAAAACTTTTATTTAATTAATTTTTTTCTTTTTTTTTATTTTCCCCTCTTTTTTCTCTTTATCTCTTTCCTATTCTCTGTCTGACCTCACCCACCAGCCACCCTCTTCTCTCTCTCTCCTCACCCACTAGCCACCCGCTTCTCTATCTCTGCTCCTCTCTCCACCGTATCTCACGGTTAGGTGGCTCGGTGGTTGTCGCGGCTAGGTGGCTTGGTGGTTTGCGCGGCAAGGTGGTTTGCGGCGAGGAGGTTGGTGCGTCTGTGGTGTGCGGCGCCTTCGAGTAGAACCACCACCACCCTCATGCTTCCTAAAGCCCCTACAACTTTCTCTCTCCTCAAACCCCTCAACAAACAAAAACTATAATTTCAGATCTAAAACCCCAATTTTTCTTGTGATGAAGTTAAAAACGATGATGATGAGAGAAGAAGAAAAACAAGAAAACGTGCGAAGTCTTGTGGTTGGGGTTGTGGTTTGCACGGCTGGCCGGGTGGTTGGGTGTGTGGCGATTCTGGTGGTTGTGGGCTGATTTGGGTGTGTGTCGTGGTGGTGGTTCGTGTGGTTGTATGGCTGTGATGGTTGGTTGGGTGTGGGTTGTGGTGGTTAGGCGTGGGTTGGTGGTGGTGGTTAGTGTATGGTAGCGGCAGGTGATGGTTGTGAGGGTGGTTGGTGGCAGTTGGTGGTGGGTTTAGGTGGAGGGTGGCTGTGGCGAGGATTGTTGTGAAGGTGGTGGTTAGGTGGCAATAGTTTAATTAAGTTTAATTAATTTAGGTTAATTTTAATTACAGCCAATGACAAAGTGACACATAGCAACAAACTTGTTCAATAGATCACAAACCGATTGGAGCATCTCCAATGGTACAAAGAAGGGACCTGCTAGCAAATTAAATAAAATTCTAAGCTTGTAGCTTATCATTGGAGTGAAAAATGAGATGTAACTTATATGAGCAACTCTGCTCAAACAAGCAGTACTGCTTGTTTTTCTAAACAAAATATCATCCCCTTAAATCATGACACATGGAAAATTTGTTTTATTTTATTTTTCTAGTAAGCTTAAATACATTGTAGTTTAAAATCATATCAGTTTAAATAATTGATGTCAAAACTCAAAAGATAAYCTACAACCATTTGTAACTTGCCATTGGAGATGTCCTTAGGAACCATTTGTGGAATACACCCCCAAAGTTGGGATTATTTTAGAATAATCGAAAGTTTAGATTATTTTTGGAAAACCCACTAAAGTTGGGATTATTTTTGTTAATTTAACTCCGTGTGTGCCATCCAAGCCTTTATTGCAACTTCAAAGCATATGTGGAACACGCATATGTAAAAAGAGCATGAACTTCAAGTGAAAAGAATTGACATTGCAAGCATGACCTCAAGAGCAACATACTTCCATATCTATAACTAATTACTAAAACATAACACATTGRTGATATCATCTACTGRCACATGTCACATTCTCATAAAAAAATTTCTCTCCAAAACTAATATTGARATCATTTATTTTTTCTTTTTTTAAAAAACATTTGTTTTATCTAACTAATATCTAAATCTAAATAATCAKTGCTTCCTTCACGATTTAATGAGATTATTAATGATTTGATTTCAAATTCTTAAATAATACTAAATGCTTTCATCAAAATTTAATGAGATTATTTTTTAAAAAAATAATTAAATAAGATATTATGAGTATTTGCTTTTTTGAGAAAAATAAAAAAATATTATTTGTTTTTTTATCAAAAATAAAAACAAAATAAATTGTGCAACGCACGGTCGGCACGGGATTAAAGAGAGAATAGTGATTAGTAAAAAATTTATTTCATCACTATATTTTATTATTTATTTTTTTTTTCTTTTTTTTTCTTATGTAATTTTTTAATTCTATCCTAACAATCCTTTCTAAATAATTTACCATGTTGCCATCAAATTCTTTAATTTTTGTTAATCCTACATTTTCATTCTAGAAAGATTTTTGTATATATATATATAACTCGATCCGAGTTTTTTTTTTTCTATATAAACCGTGCATTGCACGGGAAGCTAATCTAGTGCACTATCTAATTTGTGGTAAGACAGTTTTATTACAAAATAATTTTCCATAGGAGTAAATTTTCCCTTACTATGATGAAAAACCATTTTCCTTCCAAATTCAATAGAAAATTATTTTCATTCCATGTCTTGTACACTCCTCTCTCACTACCTCCTTGCATCCTCTTTACTTTCRCTATTTCCATCACTTTTTTTACAAACAAGTGAAGAAACCAAACAATAGAATATTGTTTTCATGAAATTGTTTTCCATTGTAAATTGTTTTCCATGAAAATCATTTTACTTTGAAAATGTTTTATACGGAACCAAATGGAGCCTAAAAGAAACTGATGCATGAAGCAAATTTAGATTTAGCTTACCATAATAAACTGTTCCAAAGCCTCCATCACCGAGCTCTTTAGACTCATTAAAGTTGTCGGTGGCTTCTAAAAGTTCACGGTAGGAGAACAGTGGAACGCCAAAATATATATTTCCCCTGTCAATGTCTGATGCTGTACGGTCAAGTGATTCACTTTGACTCACTGATTTTGAGTGATGAAATTTCAGCTTCTTGCGGTGCCAGATGAGTATGAGTGCTAAGAGTAACAGCACAACTAATCCGATTCCTGATGGTTGTTGAGTTCATGTGTTAATTATATAGCAGGATCTAGCAGTTAAATAAAGAAACTCAAATGTATGGAAGCCTACCAAATGAATTTGATCAAATGAGAAAAAGCATAGTTACCTAATCCAAGCTTCAGCGGCAATTCGTTCTTCTCTACAAAAGAAATAGAACTATCAGTCTTCCAACATTGTGAAACAAACTAGACACAATAGACAATAGATTTTATGTCAATTTTTTTAAAAAGGCGAGAAAGGTTACAATATCATTTTCCTTTGAAGCACAACAGTAGAAAAGAGACTTTATAATTGGAAAACTCCTGTTTCCATGTAATCAATCAGGATCCTAGACAAAAATAATACTTCTTTGGTCATCCTACAACTCAGTGCTTCCCTCGATGATGATAGCATTTCCCAGCATAGGTTGTAAAATTATGTTGCAGCATACAACCTTGTGCAATTCAGACAAAGCATTTCCCAGCATAGGTTGTACTGCAGTAACAGTATGCAAGTTCTAACCTTCTACTGCACTGTGACAAATTTATTCATGGATGGAATATGTATCAAAGATTAAATTATCAGGTTCAAGAGTGAGTTCATGCAATAATAGTATCATGTTTCTGTATGATTTTTCAAATTTTCTTAATTAAAATGAAACAWACAGGCCATAATTTCAGTAGTTTTGTGTATCATAATAAGAATGTTATAGGCAGAGATAAAACAGAAGACAGACATTTATGTTTTAAGAATTATGGGAACATGGATAATCGAGATCTTGAGTGCACAAGAAACTTCTTGAGGTTTAGACTCACTTGGACATGTATGAGGATATGAACCATGAGGGCAAAAACACTGCATCTGTGAACTACTGCCATTATAACCACATCTCCCTCCACTATTTGCACACTCGCTACAACTGCTAGCAGTCCAATTCAACTTAAGCCCTGACCTTAACATACCATTAACATCCGTACCATTTTGGCCTTGATATGGCACTGAAACCACCCTTTTGCAATTGCCCGAAAAAGTGCTGAAATTCATTTGTTGTTCATATATGGCAATCAGAACATTTCGACTTCCATTAGTGGCAATGCATGCCACCTCTTTATGTGGTACTAAACTATTGCTAAGTTCCTCATTGCAGTCTTGCAACAAATATAACTGACTGGAATTCCAAGCAAACTTGAATCTTTTCTCATCCAAGGTAAAGTTATGAATTGAAGGCATGCAATCAAAACTAGGATCGACGAACACAGAGTTTATTATATGCACTGTTCTATCTCTATAAGAAATATCTTGAATAGCATATTCATCACTAGAGAGATTGATGATTGTCTGATTTATGCTATTACAAGTAACTTGGAAGCCAGGGTAGCCACATGAGGATTTCTGTTGACCGGAGATATAAAATGGGTAAGTAATGATATTACTGCCACACTCTTTAGGTTCACAATCTTGAAAGTATTGATCCAAGGCCAGAGAATGATGTATCAAGAAGGAGATAACTGAAATGGATAGCCTTATGCGTTCATGGATTGGATTCATTTTTTTTATAAAATATGAGTTGCAAGGGTGTAGATGAAGGAAACAGAGTGCAGAGTATGCAGGGAATGGACATACAGACTAGATGAACTCCAAAAATTGTAGAGTTTCCGAAGTCAGTTCCTTGACATGGTAGTTTTCTTCGAATAGACTTTCAGATGATCAACTGTTCAAAACCAGATGCATGCTTCATCACTAAGATAGCTTGACTAGAGCTACAAAGGCACAGAGCATGGAAAATTCACTGGGAAAATATGCAAAATACTCTTATTCTTCTCTCCTTTTTGGAGTTTTTTGGGATAGCTTGGTTAGCATTATTGCGCCTCCTATATATCATTAGGTGCACCAGGMTGGAAATTTCCATATAAGACTTTCAAATCTAAACCTATAATTAAAATAAATTAAAAGRAATACAATAATCAATGATAGTAATAGAAGATTATTTTGGTCAACAATTGATGATAGACAATTGATTAATGTCTTAACTTACATCACTTCAATTAATTAAATAATTCAATTCCCACTTCTATGTATGTATAGGATTTCCTCATCTCTGATAGTTTTACTCYCACATTAAATACTGAAGAAAGTTACATATAATAAAGAAAAGAAAAGAAAAGTCCCTTCCAGAATTCGCTAGAGTAATTGGCATATTGAATAAACAAAATGCTGAACAACACTGGTCAATCAGAACAGAATAAGAAAGTGTTATATGTATGCAACACAAACAGCATTTTCCAATAGATGTAACTGTGATGGCATGATTAATTTATATATTGGAATTTGGAAAATAAAATTATATATAAGACTCCGAAAAAGATTGTTTGCTAAACACATGATAACTTGCATTGAGTACTAGGCTATGAGCAAAGGAAAAGAGGGAGACACTAGAATCTGGGAGTTTGGCTTATCAAGGTGGAAAAAGTTTGACTAATCTCTAATCCATATCTACATTTCTCAGATTCCCTCGAAAACTCTGACAAACACCACCCTTAATAGCAGTCTTACTGAACAATATTGCTTTTACATGGCATCAGAACGGTACTCTCAGAATTACCAGCCAACTTTCAAGTAAAATATCCGGCTGATAGGCCACAGAAGTTCATTTATGTAATTCTGGAGCAGGACCAAATTGCTGTGATTATGAGCCACGTCACTCACTGATTGTTCATATACGACCAAGAAAACATTTTTAAAGGCAGAGTTGGTTTTTCTTTAACAGACTCATTAGAATAGTGTTTCTGCATGATGTAGTCTTCAGCAAAAATTAGTCTTAACAAATTTTGATTTTTTTTTAATAGCCAATTTTGATTTATATTGAAAGGCTTTTTTAATATTCATTATAATAAATCATTTAAACTTATTGCGAAGAGAATAAAAATTAAAAATGAATTTTTACAAGAAAGAGGGTAAATGTAATAAGATTTAAAAAAATATAAATGTGTAGGAATAAAATATAGGGTTTTTCTATATGGTAGCCATCAACTTTTACGATTTATATTTGGTAGCCATATGTTTTTTTTATTCTATTTGGTAGCCACCACTTTTACATGAGTTGTTAAATATAACCACCTTACACTAATTCTCCCTAAAAACTTATGGAATTTACTGAAATACCCTTATTAAAAACAAAAAAATAAAATAATAAAATAAAAATTCCTAATCTAATTAACCCCCTTCTAACTAGTGATGGCTGTGGGTAAAGGACCCTACCCGGATCCGAGGATCCAGATCCATTTTTGACGGATTTGGCTCCTAAAATTTAGGACCCTGATGGATCCGGGTAGGATCTGGATCCTACTTTTAAAAAACGAATCTGGACCGGGTTCTCCTCTAGGACCCTGTCCAGGATCCGTTTACCCATTTTTTTAAAAAAATATATAAAATATATTGGATAATAGTAATACTACTGAAGAATGTACAAATTCATTATTTTGATAATTTTACCCAAAACTAATTATACTCTAAATCAAAGTACGTTTGTCTTTGAAACTTTGTTTTTCTCGTACGTTAAATGACTTAAATCTTTAATTATGTATGATTGTTTGTAAACTCACGAATATTGGGAGACGTAAGGAAGATATATGTTGTTTTAGGTTTTTTAATCAAAATTTTGTTCAATAATTGTTGTTTTTCATTGGAAGTAAAAAATTAAGAAAGGATCCATTTTGGACTTAGATCCGTAGGATCCATACGGATCTGGATCCGGGTCCTAAAAATTAGGACCCTGATGGATCCGGGTAGGATTTGGATCCTACCCTAAAAAACGGATCCGGGTCTGGATCCTAGAGGACCCTGCCCGGATCCGGTCCATTGCCATCACTACTTCTAACCCCCCCTCTCTCTCTCTCTTCAAACCATCAATCATCATCATTCATCAACCATCGTTACCACCCTCCTTAGCCTCTCCAGCCACCTCACCCCTAACGAGCTGAACCTAACTCCACCAACACAATCACCCACCCTCACCCCTAACGAGCTGAACCCAACTCAACCTAAAACCACGACCACCACTAACCACCTCCACCCACAACCAACACCCACGACCTCAACCCAGATCCAACCACCGCCACACTCATCGCCCAACCACAACACTCGTCGCGCAACCACAATCACACCCCATCCCCCTTCGAAATCCCCAATTTGAAACCCCAAATGCAAAATCCCCAATTCGATTTCTCAAACCTAAATTTTTTAAGGTGGGTCGAATTTGGTGCGAGTGGGTGTGAATTGGGTCGAAGGGTGGTGTGTCCGCGATTTGGGGCAAAGGGTGGTGGATTCGTGTGTTTGGTCGAAGGTGGTGGGTTCACGAATTGGGTCGAAGGGTGGTGGGTTCGCGAGTTTTGGCTGGGTTGTGGTGCGGATTGAGGTGGTTGTTGCTGGTTGTGGTATTCGTGAGAGGGTTTGGGTGTTGAAAGACACAATTTCTGTCCTAAGTCTATCAAAAAATTTGACAAATTGAAAATGTATCTTTGAACTTACTACTAATGTACAAATCAATGCACACTCTAACAATCAACAATGAATTTTAATCACCACATCTTCAGGACAATGGAAGCATGGATGGTAGAGCTTTCCTAGATAGGTCTAATTAATGACGCTTAAGGAGTAAGGACAATGTTTTTGTAAAATATAGTGTCAAAATAACTACCACAATGATGATATTCAGAGCAAACCAAATGACTTTGTGGAACAATAAAGGTCTGATTTCTATTTAAGAAGTGTCTTTGCTAAGTTGAATGGCTTGCTTTGTGTTATGAATTTCCATAATTTAAGTTCMAAGAGGTGGATTCCCTCCAAGTTAAGAGCTTTTGAGAGGCTCCCTTTGTCCGACAAAACTCTGTTCAATATTCCACATTGGCTTTTACAGAGTTACTGACTTTCACACCTTATTCATAAAGCCATTACTAATCAACTAATCCTTGAATTTCTAAACTCCAACCTACTTAGCTAGTTCATTACACCATTTAGGCTCRGTTTGTTTTGACGGAAAACATTTTCRCGGAAAATGATTTTCCTCCTTGTTTTAGTTTTCCTTTGTTTGTTTTGYAAAHYGGTGYAAAATCATTTTCCTCAAAGGAGAAWATGTCACTTTGGAAAAGGAAAATGATTTTCCTTTTGTAGAGAAGGAATGACACAATTTCCTCCCAACTCCTTACATCTCCCTTATTCATTCTTCCACCCTTCCTTCATTTCTATTACATTTTTCATTTTCTTKAWGAGTTTTCCTCTAATCAAACAAACAAAGGAAAACTTTTTTCCTATAAAATGATTTTCCATGAAAATTGTTTTTCCTAYAAAATGATTTTCCATGAAAAMTGTTTTCCTTCAAAACAAACGGAGCCTTAGATAAACACCTCATATTCTGCAAGGAGAGTACTGAAACCCTATGGAACACCAGGTTCAAGACTGGCATAACAAAGCAACTGATAGCTTTAAGTTCATTATGTAAAAATGGGAAAGTTAACTTTGATAGCATGAGAATCAAGTACTCAACTAAGCCGATGAGCAAGTGTAGCAAGGACTAAGGAACCTGAAACTATGGGTTTAATCATCCGGCAGAACCATCATTTACTTTTGAAGAGAAGCTACTATCTTAGGATTACACAAGTTGTTAAGCATAGTAGCATATTCCATTGTAAGGTTCAACAAGTAATTCAACCTAACAGTGGTTTCAAAGCATATGGTATAGCAKACYAAATCTAACAGTAGCATGCAAATAAGTTCCACCCTGCCCACTTGTCAATTTGCAATCACTGATCACAGAAATGAAATGATCAGAACCAAGAATAAGTTCATGTGCTGATATTTCTTTGCAGCACATGTTTTAACCGYAAATGTCCACAAAGTTCTAGAAAATCATACAATATGGCTTTAATGCTTGGCACATCTTGAAACGATAAGTTACAGATAATGATAAAGTGATGAACATGGTAGAAAATCATGTACCAAGGAAATCATTTCAAGAGGTGAGTATTAAGGACAAGGAAAGTCAACGCTAAAGAGTCTAAACCCTAATCGGTAATGTTTTTTATTTTTTTGGGTGATGAGAATTTCATGAAGCAAAGGTATAAATTATGRCAGTCTAAAAGAAAAGAAAAAATTAGGAAATTTTACCAACAACTACCCAAATTAAGGAGTTATTTGAATTTTATTTTTTTTATGCGAATGAGCCACAAGGGCGGGATATATATACAATAGGGGAGGGGGTATGAGGATTCGAACCTCTGASCACAAGGATCAAAGGTGGGGTTGAAGCCATGCACCAAACCCCTTCCTCTAGGAGTTATTTGTGAGCAACTACCTGGAACATTAAGGATTAGCTAAAATAGGTAGTGGTTTGCAAGATTTAGAAGGAAAGTGAACAGCTACGTGGAACATCATAGATTAGCTAAAACAATCCAGGTAGTTGTTCACAAATAGGTACTAAATGTGGATAGTTGGCTAATTTTCCCAAAAAAAAATAAGCAGTGATTAGYAAGGCCAAATTTGAAGATAAGAGGATTAGCATRAGAGGAGAGGAAAGGTAAGGTGTAGTACAGTCTGCAACACTGTACAAACTACAAAGTAGGATATAAGAAGCTCAATCTATAAGCCATAGGGAGGCATAATTTAGTGAGTGGAAAACAGAGATAATGAAAGAATAGACTCACTCGGGCATGAATGAGGATAGGCACCATGAGGACAGTAACACTGCATCTGTGAACTACTTTCATTATATCCACATCTTCCTCCACTGCCAGAACACTCACCACAATTACTACCAATCCAATTCAGCCCAACCCCTGTTCTTAACAAGCCATCAATATCGGTAACTTGTGACCCTTCATATGGCAGTGAAACCACTTTTTTACACTGACCAGAAATTTTGCTCAGATTCGTATGATGTTCATATGTTGCAAGAAGAGACATGTTTCTATTCCCCGAAACACAAGACTCCTCAGAATACTGTCCAATTCTTCTTTTATAATCCTCAGTGCAATCTTGTAACAAYAATATCTGACTATGGTTGCAAGCAAACTTGAATCTTTTCTCATCTAATYTAAAGTTTTTAATAGATGTAACACAATTAAAATGTGTGTCAGTGAAGGCAGAGTTGARGATCWGCACAAATTGAGCTTCATAAGATATTTTTTTAATTGCATAAGTGTCATTAGAGAGGCTGATGATTGTCTGATTATTGCTATCACAGGTGACTTGAAAGCCTGGATGGCCACAGAAGGGTTTTTGTTTGCCTGGAATATAGAAAGGATAAGTAATGGTATTGCTTCCACACTCAATAGGCTCGCAGCCTTTAGAAAAGTTATCCAAGGCCAATGTTTGATACATTAGAAAGAAGAGAATCGAGAAGGATAGGCTTATGATTTTGTAGATTAGATTCATCTCTGGAAAGAAAGTTGATTGGGAAGAGCATAGATAGAGGAGAGTAACGGATGCAGTGCTATGTAAACAGAGAACAGGAAAAAAAAAAACAGATGAACTCCCAATATAAAAAAAGACTTTTCCAAGACAGTTCCTTAGACTTGGTATTATTTCCTAAATTTGACTCTTGAATGACCAACTTTTCAAAACCTTTTTTTTTTTTTTTTTTTTTTTTGACAAGAGGACTTTTCAAAACATGCTACATACTAAATTTCTCAGATCTGCTTACTATTTGAAACATTGACTGCAAGACACGGAGAGTTCATCTGGAAAGATGCATAATACTCTAATTCTTTCACATTAGACAATAACATGTCTAATTTAGGAAAGATGAAACATTGAAACATGCCATCACTTCAATACTTAGCACCAAATATGTAACACTTCAATGCTGGCATCTGTAAGTACTCTTATATCAAGTTATATGGGCTATTAGTCAACTTCTAAAGGACTAACCAAACAAAAAGTGCATCTTTAAGTTAATCTCTTTAGTTTAACATTTGAACATCCAAAACATATCAAACGGTATCATTTAACTTCCGAAACYCAGAGTTTAGTGAMGAATGTCAGTCCAAAACATTGGAGTGGCTCATAATAATTGTCTTCAAAATCCTGCTARTGAAGTTCTCTGTGTCTGCCTGGATCTTAAACAAGACTAGTTCCTCCGTTATGCAGAATGATATCGACTTCCAAATTCACTGTCATTCAATTAATTGTGACTTTGGTTATGCTATGAGATCCTTACAAGTAGATGGATTGGTTCAATTCAACTATAAGAGTAGCAACCAATGAGGACGGCATAACTGATGGTACATCGGTATCTCACTCTACTGTCTTTTTTATTGAAGTACCATTGTCATTAGTGTACATTTCCTATTGAAGAAATTGACATATTAATACAAATAAACAAGTCTGACAAATTCTAAACCTCAGGAAAGCATAGCCTTTCTAGTCCCTCTCCCACAAGCCACAGCACAACAATAAAGATGAAATTTGGTCGGCAAGCCTGAAGCACCACTTAGCCCGTAGGGATGAAGTACGGCACAACACATTATTGTGGACAACAATACTTCGATAAATAAGTAAAAAAGGCTGGACTAAAAGGAAGGCATTTATGATTACTGAAAACTTGAACAAAAAAAAAACATTCATGTATCCGTTCAAATGTGTATCCGTTCAAAAACAAAAATAAATGACCAAATGTGTTACCCTTGTGATCATAAAGTGATTATCTCCAAAAACCAAGGCTATAAACTATACATTAGAAAACATAATATCAACATGGCCGAATAAAATAGCACCATTTTAAGCAAAATCATATCATCATAACACATCATATGCTACAATCAAACATTCATAAGCAATGACCACATTGTACAGACGCGCGCCCACGCACAGATAGAGAAACTTACTYTGAGTACAATGAAGAGCGTGAGTTCGATCACGGCAATAGCAATTGAATTGGTTGTTGATCACATCAAAGCCGCACTGACCCCCAGTTTCTCTGCAAGCAGTACAATTATAAGCTCTATACTTGAACAACATCCCGTTTTCCAAATTGCCTATAATTGTGCCATTACTCACACCCTCATCAGAATATGGCACTATTACCACCCCTTTACACTCTTTCTCCAGATTCTTCAGTTTTGGGTCATTTTCTCTCACTGCAACACCCCCACATTTCACTCTATTGTCCCTGTTTTCTTCCACCACTTTTTGGGAGCAATTTCTGAACAAATATACTTTACTGTGCTGTGATGTAAAACTGAACACTTCTTCCTTCAATGAAAAATTCTTAATTGAATCCCAACAATCACTAGTATTCAACAAAGCTGAGCTTACAACCTGAAACTTGTCACTTTCATACCAAATACTCTTGATCACATAAGTGTCACCTGACATATTGAACAAAGCAATTCCATTAATATTGCAAGAAACCTCAAAACCAGGCAATCCACAATATGAATTTTGCTGGTTTGATAGATGAAAAGGGTATTGTATATCTAAGTTGCCACATCTCCTAGGCAAGCAATCACCATAATGATTGTCTGATAAAGACCAAAAGAGATGCAATTTCAACAACAGGGTAATATTGAACAAATTTGACTTGCAAAAGTAAGTAAATTTCTTCATTGTTTTTTGGGTAAAATTTGAGTTAATTCAGAATGAACACATATTGACAAAAGGGATTGGAAGAAAAAGATGGGAACTGAAAAGGAAAATATAATTAGAAAAAACAATGAATTGAAGTGCCAAGAAAAGCCAAGTGTTAAGGAGGCTTTGACTTAAAAGAGGGCATTGACTTATTGACCTTGCCATTGTAGCCTGTAGGGGTAGTTGAGTTTTGTCTAGTATGGTAGGATTAGCACAATATATTGGACCGTTGATTTTTATTTTTCTTTTTAATATAAATTCATTATACTTGTCATTACTCGGATAGAATGCAACTTGAACCAGTAAACAAGACATATTTCAGTGCTTAAATCTTATTTCTTGTAATTTTAAAAGTATAATTCTAAACTTTTTAGTCCCCATTTTAAAATGTTTGCCTCAGATAAAATTTATTTGAAAAAATTTGGTCAAATGGGATAAATAAAAAAGAAAATATGGCTATATAATTTTTTAAAAGCATCCTTTCTTTTAATTTTTCTTTGAAATTTTATTAAATTAAATTACTTAGATTTTTTAAACAAGGTAACTAACGTGGGTTGGACTTGAGAGCCCTCGAACTTTAATTTATATTTAATATATAATTTTTTTWAAAAAATAAAAATAAATCTTTCTCTCCCYTTTCCTTTTGATATTTTCATATGGAATCGAAGGGAAGATTTAAAAAAAATTAACGATCGGACTAATAAAAAATATCTGACATATATGAATCGGATACGGATCCTTCTCTGGAAAATYGAACTAGATTTGGATCCAATAGGATCCGATCCAGATCCTACCCGTTGCCATCACTAGTTTCAGAAGATCTTGAGATTGACTCTCATCCCCGCCCTTGTGGCTCTTTATCACCAAAAAAAAATAGTTTTAAAAATTTTGATGTTTCCATCTACAAATAAATTTTCAAAGAAAATAGAAACAAATAGGCGAAAAAAATCTCGCCAAAAAACGAAAATATGGATCTCGCAAAGGAGAAGGATAAATCTGATAAAATGAAAAAAAAATGATGAAACTAAAGGGCTTACCATCAACCTTTAACAAATTGATGGTAGCTAGTATAAAAGATCAAAAGAAGAACGGTTTTCTGTAGAGAGGGAGATTAGAGAAAAAGCGATTAGAACCTTAATTTTTGGGATTGTTGAGCAATAAAATATTGTAAATTGAGAAAGGTGAGAGTAGAATAGTTTTTAATCATGTTTCAATTGATAATAAAAATTATTTAGTGAAAGCTAACTTATTTAAGACAACACCTTGGAGTGCTCATAACTCTTAAATGAAAAAACATCATTCACTGAATAAATAATTCACTAATGAAGTACGAGTATAAACTTTATAAATATTATTGTAATGTTTTATTAGCAGTGAATTACCAACCCGGAGTAAATGTAGTAATATGCTACTTGTAATTTATTTATTTATTTATTTATTTATTTATTTATTTATTTCACTGATGCAAAATATAATTAGGATTTAGGATGTCATAAATGTGGATTATCGTGATAAGAAAAGAATAATTGAAAATGGTAAGAACACTATCTTTACATGACATTATTGATTCATTGGAACTAAAAGTCATGATTTGACAGCTTTTCAAGCTAGTGGAAGTACATAAGATCGGAAGTGATTTGGGACACTTGAATTGGACGAAGCCAARTGGGTATTTAGGTCTAACATTTTTTGAGATAGTGGATCACTCTAACACTCTTTTCTTTTCTTTTATGATAAAGCTAAGAAGCYTCCCTGAACCGTTAGATAAGATAACAAAAAAATGAAAATATCAAATAAATATAAACACTAATTACATCGATTAATGTGTGAATTTGACATGTATTTTAAGTTTATTGCCATTTTAGGAGATATATTTATAACTTATTTAACGTCATGGGGCGTCCGTTAGCAATATCGTTCTTTTATTCATGTGGGAGCTATTTATGTCTTCCATGTGGGGTGTGACACCATACGTGGCTTGCCGCGTACCATGAATGTCTTTGACTTTTTTACGATAAGAAATCTAAGGAATTTGTAATAAGAGATTAATCATCAACAAAAATGGTTCACAAATCACAACAACATCAATTTGGCTTGGAAATACTCTGTATGAAATAACACCAACTTAATGGCACAAATGAAGCGGTACCAACTTGACATTTGAGTGCATTTAACTTTGACTTTTAATTTTTCATCTTTTATACACTTTTTAGACATTAAATGAAACGAAAAACATTAACTAAAGGAAAAA
>SNQN01007512.1:0-11217 GCA_008642245.1 Bassia scoparia | reverse complement strand
CATATCACTTAGGCCCTATTTCTTATGGACTTTATTTCTACATAGTACATAAGTTTCAAGTTTAAGTTTCCAGATCTAGTCCCGGCGGATCTCAGTTCGCTCCGCTCTGTATTCATTAACTTAACAATTTTAGTTTAACTTAAATATTTTTGCAAGATTGGATTTGTAGTAGCTAGAGGTGTGGGGGAGCAGATTGTGTCTCGACTCCCATCTAAATTCTTGTAGATCTTTTGATCGCTTTTGTTTTTTGTAAACTTATGTTGTTTGTGTGTGGTTGTGCCTGTGTGATACGGTGGGTCGGTGGCGGTGTTGGTCGGTGGTGATTGATGATGTGATGATGATGATGAGCGATGAACTTCTTTATTTTTCTTTACTTCGCTACTTTTGATTAGGCATACATTTTAAGGAAGAGATTTAAGTGTGTAAACGAGCGAAATTAGTAACATAAACTTTAAGACTAGTAATGTATCATTCATTCTTTAAGTTAAATATTAATCTCCCAGATCAATTAATCTTAGTTAAATTAATCCTTTTTTTTAAGGAAAAAGATTAATATTAATCTTAATTAAATGGTTAAATGTTAAACCAATACATGATCAATAGTTCAATATTAATCCTAATTTAAATGGTTAAATATTAGTCCCAAAACATAATCACATAAGTTTAATATTTATCCTAAGTTAAATGGTTAAAGTTTAGTCTCAAAACATAATCAATAGTTAAATATTTAATCACAAAATTAATATTAGGTTTTTTGTCCAAAATACCTTAGTTACACATACTTTTTGCAAAATACTACCTACATTAGAAAACCTTAGAGATAACTACCTTAAATTTTCATTCCTTTGTTGACCACTACCTTGCCTTCATTTTCCGGCGTTGACTCTCACTTTCCGACGATGACTCTCACTTCCGGCGTTGACTCTCATATGTTTCTCACGTGATCTCCGTTTTTTTTTTTCGATTTTCCTTGCTTTTACCTTGTTTTTGCTTTGTTATGTCATTTCTTCATCTCCAATTCTCTTTTTCAATTCACTTTTCCTTTTTTTTTCTTGTATTAAACACGACCTGAATCTCCAACACCATCGCAATTCTATACCGTTGACACCTTCACCAGGAATTCGTGGGAAGCCCATTGGCCCCAACATGCACAATATCTGACAACTCAATCAAGACAAACTTACGTGTATTATTCCTGTGAGCTTATAAAGATAAATTCTTGGTCTTTCCTCAAAAATATAGCCCTCCAAAAGAAAGTTTAATTAAATGACAACCGAATAGGATTTAAGACATAGTTGGAGAATCAAAAAGGAAAAATGAGAATAACCCAAATTCCTTTGTTTTCCTCTATATCATTAAAACAACTTTTAAGCAAAAACTATTTTGATATTTATTATCATTCATGGAGAATATGGCTTCCTGAAGCTCTAATACACAGAGAATTCAATTGGGATGATCACTACTTTATCCAGAAGATTTCGATCTATTGGTTGTTTATGGATCCAATTACTCTAAATATTTAAAACCTTAACCCTTTGCCGAGTACTAGATGCGACACTTAGACAATTATTTAATTGCGGCAAGAGTTTATTAGAAAACTGTAGTATACATACCAGTGTACTTTTGAGGCCAATCACGCTTGCGTTATCGTGAACCCCTGAAGAATGGAAAATATTCGTCTTCAAGAAAGATTAGCGTTGCAATATATTTCTATGTGGAAAACAGATGTCGAGTGAAGAAAAGCCAAATTAAGACTTATCAGAGTAAAAGTGATTTACTTATACCCTAGTGTTATTTGTCATAATGATATTTTATTTAATCACAGTAAAAACTATAATTATGTACAGAATCAAAATTGACATCAGAACTTATATGCAAGACCTCCTATCATTCATGTTCAAAATATTCTAAGCAAAATTGCAAAGGGTGGACAAAGCGTGTCAGGTTCGAACAGACGAAACCAGACGCGCTTAACTATTCCAACAAACAATTGACCAATAAACTAGGAATGACCCTAATGACTTTTTTGCATTAATATACCGAAGATAGTGATTAAATAAGAATTATTCATATTGCCCCTATACCCATCCTTCATCTACCCACATTGTGGTTCAAGTATATTATAACTAGAGTATAAATTATGAAGTAATGCATGGAATTCTCGGTAGGCCCAATCGCATAGATTATACTGAACTCAAGTGTTATAATAAAAATATTAATTTATTCACACAATAGTCCGATCATTATATCATATATCAATTTATTTTTTAGGAATCATTCAGATTATAAGTTTACTTACTGAAAAACCTAATGTACATTTTTATCGGACAAAAAGTATTATTTAGGATTGTCGCTTACAGCTCTCTTATATACTTAAAGAGTATAATAAAAACATAATGTAATATGATATCATTACAAATATAATCTATACTCTCTATATAATAGAAATCACCTAAGCATTCACAAAGTCTAAGCCCATCGCACTGGCTACACTAACAGCTATAGATATCAACAAAAAAACTTAGATAGAAATTAAGAAAGGTAAATTGGAGAGAATGATGATAAACGCCCAGAGTATTAAAAAGGCTGAGAGTCTGAGGAAATTTCGTGACCAACTACATCCTTACAATTGATACGAAAAAGGAGCCAGAATATTTTACCTCATCCAAAACCTATTACAATTCCAATGCATTTTCCATTTGAATTGAATAAAACAAATTAAATAAATCACTTACCAACTATCCGGCTTTTTCTCACAAACCAGAACAAAAAAGGAAAAAAAAGAGAGCGCGTGCGCGAAAATGCACATGTCACCTGACATTAAGGAGATGAAAATAATTTCCAGCAAAAAACAAAACCGAGAGCTTAAGGCGCCTCTACATTAAATAAAAAACGATAGCGACTCAAAACTCTGGTGCCCCCTTTTAAATTCAATACACATTCTTTCCCACTAAATTCTCGTTGTAAAATTATCCACCACTGGTGAAGTAAACTACGCCCGAGCGCGACTATCTTGTACATGTGGGTAACGAACATATAATAATGTCCTGGATTCCCATCTTAATTTAATTGAATGGTTCATTTATTAGATGTGTTACTTAATTAGGTATGGAGGCGTATGCTAATGGAACTTATTATCACCTCATGAGTGGTCTCTGCCGTTTACACCTTAATTCATATAGTTAACTTACAATTGAATCACACCAAATTTATAAGAAAGAGTAGAGAAATTAACCTGAGTACTCATCGAATGAAATGAATCGAGGAACTATTAAATTCCTGAATGGATGCCGGAGAATCACCGAAATTGCGGAACGTATGATATATCATTGGTCTCGAGTAGTCCCATGGATTTCGAATACGTTCATCTAATCTTAATGCATCAGAGCTCTACAGAGGTTCAAAGTTATCCAAACTAGAATAATCATATACATTCTCCTGTCTAAATCGATAAAATAGAAATTTCGAAGGTTCAAATTACATACAAACGTAATCGTAGAAGCAATGCTAAAGCTAAACAAGCCATTGTAAGTACATAGGGCGCGAGGACTAGGATGCGTAAAAATAACTAATACATTATCTAAAACAGAAATTAGTAACATTTTTAAAGCATTGTCTATAAATCACCGCGTAAAGTCAATCAAGAGTTTAAATTACGAATATGCATATTTTCCATATAAACTTACTTTCCAGTTCATTTGCAATTTTTACACTAAATCTCCCCTTGGGCATAGCGTCCGTATAGATGGTTTCACACTAAAATAAAGTTAAAAGGAATAGGAGCCTTATACGGAGAACTTTAATGGAAAGGTTACAAATATGAAATGATCAGCATAAAGCAAATAGAAATCTAACAACAGAAAACAAACCCTATGATCCCCATTATTCTACCTACTATACTTCAACATAAGTAACATTTAACTACCCCATAAACAGTACACTATAATTAAGAGACACACCGTGATAGACAATATAGATTTAACAGTAACAATAGGTGAAGAATTAAAGGCGTCCTAAATGAGTTACTCAAAAACAAATTCAAGTGAGGTACATACCCAATAAGTACCCTGCAACGGCCTAAGAGCTCCTAAGTACAAAAGCATATCTTTGATGTCACGAGAAAGTCTGAGTGTCGGACTCATGTTACCATATCCATATGGGTAAGCGAGAAAGAATGATTATCCTGTCTCGTATCCCAAATCCAACCTATTTTTACTTAATTCCTAAAATTTATATATAACCAAAAGTATTTGTTACTGATAAATACTGAACTATATAATTTTTACTGATTTGAATCTTCAATGACAACTTAATTCTGAACTAATAATTTTCTTATCTAAATTATTGAACAATAATATTTTTTCTAGGAAAATAAATAAAAATTAAAGGTTGCACACCAATAGACACATAAAAACGTTCCCACCGTTTAGTACTAACTTCAGTAATTATTACACACTTAGTATTACCTACATATCACTATAAAAATTGACCCCAACCAATATCCCACACATTTATGTCTTCTAGGAATTAACACACTTGTGACCCCAACAAAAAATATATAAATACAGGGATAATAAATGGTATAATGGCGGACATGGCACAAAGGTAGAATATAATAGTAACTTGGCACATCCACTATCACAAAAGACAAATAATATGCTGAAGTGTAGCTCTTAATAACGAAAATACAGATGTCATACCGTATTATTCATACATTCTGAGAGATCATTGTAGGAAACAATAACGCACAAATAGATCAGTAGATAGACAGAAGATGTAACAAATTAGAAGGATAAGTGGAAATGATACGTCACGTCCAAAACATAATCAATAGTTTAATATTTATCCTAAGTTAAATGGTTAAATGTTAGTCTCAAAACATAATCAATAGTTAAATATTTAATCACAAAATTAATATTAGGTTTTTTTTGTCCAAAACTACCTTAGTTACACACTTTTTTGCAAAATACTACCTACATTAGAAAACCTTAGAGATAACTACCTTAAATTTTCATTCCTTTGTTGACCACTACCTTGCCTCATTTTCCGGCGTTGACTCTCACTTTCCGACATTGACTCTCACTTTCCGGCGTTGACTCTCATATGTTTCTCACGTGATCTCCGTTTTTTTTTTCGATTTTCCTTGCTTTTACCTTGTTTTTGCTTTGTTATGTCATTTCTTCATCTCCAATTCTCTTTTTCAATTCATCTTTTCCTCTTTTTTTTCTTGTTATTAAACACGACCTGAATCTCCAACACCATCGCAATTCTATACCGTTGACACTTCACCAGGAATTCTGGACTATCAATTCAGAACTCAGAAGAACGAGTGCTAAATTCTTGGATCAATGCTCCAAAGAAAGATTGCAACGAAAGTAAGCATGTTGGAGAATCAAATTCCTTTGTTTTCCCTATTCATTAAAACAACGTTTAAGCAAAAACAATTGAAATAAGCTTCTTCCTGAAGCCAAAAAAGAATTCAAGTATATACAGATTTGCATCTAGGTTTTTTTGTCCATAACTACCTTAGTTACACACTTTTTTGGGAAGATGAAGGTACAAATAGGGATTATTCTGAGATAAACTTGAGTTGGGATTATTTTGAGCGGAAAGCCAAAAGTTCGAATTATTTAATTCCATTTTTCCAAATATTTATCCTAACTTAAATATTTCGATTCAGCTCCATTCAGTTCAATTCAATTCAATACAACTTCAGTCCAAAGAAACAGAGCCTTAATCAACATCATTAAAACTAGATGACTTATTTAGAAGAGGATTAATCTCCACCCTCCTCTTGCCCCATTGGCATAGTAGTGTAATGTAGTGATGTCCTCAGGTTATTTTTCTGTTTAATGGTTGTTTGAGTTTTTGACAAGATATCGCACACCTATAAAAAATAATCTATTAACACTAACTAATATAATAAGTGGTAGCAGGGTCGAATACACAAAGAGGTAACAATCAATTATTAACTAATACACAAARAGGTTTTTTCCTCCATGGCAATTGCTTGGCACCAACTCTCCTTTTAAATTCAAACACATTCTTTCCCACTAAATTCTCGTGTAAATTATCGGTGGGCCTTTGTCTTTCTTTTTGGGTCGTGTTTAGTGGGCTATCTATGACTATTCCTCTGTGGCGCTTTCATTGTATCACCAAATTGAAATACTCATGAGATAGAGAATCTCGATCAATGCAAGTGAAACTTTTGGTTGTAGTTGATTAACAAAGTCAGTGAAATATTTTTGAGTCTTAACAGTGGTGTGCAAGTGGTGCGAGGGTTGTAACGTGGTGTTCAATCTTCTGTCACCTGCAAGTCAAAGTAAGGAGGCCTGCAACGTCAGCCAGCGAGTCAAAGTGGTGCGAAATGGGTACCTAAGTCCCCGGAAGACTGAGTTGTCACGATGGTGTGGTCATCCAGGTCTTGGAGGGATATTTCTGTTCCCGGTACCTAGTCCTCCACGCCCTGGAACACTGAGTTGTCAGGATGGTTTTCACTATTGGGATTMCTTTCCTTCTCCAAAGATGGAGGAGTGTTCGTCTTTCGTTGAGTGTGGTCATCTCCTTAAGCCATTTCTGATTGCCTCTCCACAGACGACGTCAAATGTTGTAGCAAGTAAAACGTGACAAGCTACAATATTTCCTCTGAGCAGCAGGGTTGAGAGAGGGGTGGAGGCTTCTCGTCGATGCTACCTCGGGAGAGCTGACCTTTGTTGAACAAACGTACGAACCTTAGCACTTTCTCATATCCAAGTCAAGGTGAGTCCAAGTTCTACTCCACGTCTTAGCACTTCCTGTTGCTTAACGCTTCCATAACGCTATTCACGAGCTCTGGCTTCCTGGCACCACAACAAAAAATTGGCTTCGGCCGACACGATTACCGACGAAAATCGGTCGTAAGGGTTGTCGAAACACAGTCGTCGTAATCCAAAAATTACCGACCGATTATCGATCGGTAAGGGTTACCGACCGATTAACGACCGAAAACATACGAACATTTTTTGGAGGAAAAACTTGTTTACCGACCGATTTTTCAGTCGGTAAACCGACCAATTTGAAATGTGGCGGTATAACCCGACCGAAAATCAGTCGGTTGTAGACACCTAAAAGTGTCTCCCAAAGAGTAATCAGTGATGAAACATACCGTGTCTCGCGATTTTTCGACTTAGAAAAGATGCTTTGAACTACAAAAGTTGAAAATACGTAAGGTCAACTCGAACTATTGTGCAAGGACAAATAAAGGGCAAAATATTTCTTAATTATTTCTATTTTAGGATTTTAAAAATAATTTAATATTGGTGACTCCATAATTCTCCATTTTTCATTGCACTCTTCACAGTTTTTCTGAGCCACCAGTGTTTTTGATTATTTCTGATTTTTCTCTATTTTCTATTTATTAATAAGTTTTTATACAACAGAAAATACAAAAAAAATACAAATACACAAAAATACCCCGGAAATACGTGGAACCTTCTAGAACACTCTAGAACCCTTGCTTGGAGAGCAAGGTTTCTAGGTGCGTCGAATCAAGGCAAATCACGAAAAAATCGAGAAATCAAAAAAATACGCGCAGAATAATCGAGCGTATAACGCAGGGCCCTGCGTAATACGCTCCAGGCTGCGTATTATACGCAGAGCTGCGTATATAGCAGACTTGCGTATATACGCAGGTCCCCTCCGATATACGCTCGATTTTCCCCTCTCGTGCCTATAAATACGTGCCTTTTGCTCATTTCGACACACACGTCTATTCAACTTGCACGTCCTAAACTTGCATATTCACCATCCACGCTCTCATACACTCTAAAACACATACATTCTTGAGTTCTAGCATCAATTTGTTTCGTTCCAAACGAGCGATAACATTACTTCTGAATTACTCACCTACAACCTCTTTCGTTTTCTTTAACTGATTAATTATTACGAGTTCTAATTTAATTTATACAAGTAGAAACTGACTTTTGAATGCTCTCATGTAAATATGTAGGATTGTATTCGCGTTTCAATTTCTTTTTCGTTAACATATTACTATTATCACCACCCTGTCACAACTTTATCATTATACATATATCGTATTGGCATACTAACATGTTCTCTTGTCTTGATTAGCAATTCGATCAAAGACGTCTCTTTAGTTTTTACTTAACGTTTGTGTATTTGCAGAAGACCAAGGTAGAGGGATATCATATTAATTATTTTGTTTTCATTGTTACGTTTACATATCTATCACACTTGATAGTATGCTTAACAAGACCGGAAATTATGTGAATCACTTTAAAAATCGATTAACCTATGGAAACCGGTTTTAGCCCGTTATTGATTAACCGCAAAGTGGTCACAATTTTAGGTTAGGTAGTCTCTTGTACATAATAGAAACCCACTTCGTAGTATCTTTAGGGTAAGTACGCTTCTAAGGTGCTAAAAAGTAAGTTATGTGCATTCAATAACGTGATGAATGGAATTGCAATGGACCGTAGTGAGAGGCGCTACATGCGGGTGAATTGGTTAAGATCGATTCGTACCAGTCCCGAACCACGAACTGGTACTGGATCAGAACGGGGCATTAATTTTGGCACCAACGTTTCGGGCGTCGTGAATAACCTTTATAGGCAGGTGCGACTCCCTTACTCGACAACATACCCCAACGCACTCACGTGCGGGTTCCGTGGCTCAAGCCCCGCAAAGCACCTCGATGTAGTACCAAGCCCGCGCCCCGGCTATACACGGGGTACGACCACTCCTACAATTTGGCGACTCCATGGGAATAATACCATCTAGGTGAAGTGGACAGACTTGAAAGTCTCGTAATTCCATCATCACGCTTTTGGATTTTGCATTTTCATGTGACCTTTCGAATAAGGTCGCCCTTAGCTCCTTGGTCTCATATAGGGCATGTCCTATCTCGAGACCACCTTAAAGGGGGATACTACCTTGGTTGCATGTGGTTAATGGATCGCATGGCTAAGGCAAGTCCTATCCGCCCACGCCAGCGTGTGCACGTGTACAGATGTGTTACATAAGGGAACTCGCCATACATCACTTACCGTGAAATGTGGTGAAATTGGACCCAGCTCTGCCCTTAGGCGTGGACAAACTCTCTGACTTAACCTAGACCGACCATAGTTGACTTGTCATACGTGTCTTGTATATATGTGCATGTATGGGTCCTAGCTATGTGATAGTCTAGACCTTAAACGCAACACTTTCATATACCATGGTCATCTTTTAGTTCACATCATGCATTATAACCCAATGACTCTAGTTGGCTCTACCTTAGTCTGTCCTTCAAACTTTCGACCTTAGTCGACATAGACTCTGACCTTAGGTCTGACCCTTGACCTAGGGTAGGCACAGACTTTGACCTGAGACTTTGACCTTGAGCGTAATCACATAGGATTGACTTTGGCCAAACTTAGACCGACCCTTAGCACATCTAGGCAGACCCTAACCACTTAGGACATGTGCATCCTATGTCATTTTGGTGCCCTTTCCAAAAACAAAAAAAAAAGTTGATAAATAATAATGTATAGTATTATTGGAGATAATACATTACTTGTCATCACGGTGACTTGCTCATCACATTGTCAGAAGGATATAAATCATTATTGTCATCACGTGACTTTAACTTGTATATCCTTTGCCACCTGTCTCCTGCAAAATACACAAATCCGTTAATAAAAACTTAAAAAAAGATACGTCCTTTGATCGAAATTGCTAATCAAAACAGAACAAAGAATACATGTTTAGTAATTGACAATACGATATAGTATAATGGATAAATATTGACAACGGTCGGTGATAATAAATACATATGTATACGAAAAGAAATTGAAAAACGCGCAAATACATACTACATATTTACATGAGAGATTCAAAATCGTGTTCTACAATGTATGAATTAAATTAAGAACTCGTAATAATAATTAATTCAACGTTTAAAAGAAAGACAAGAGAATTGTAGCGTGAGTAATCTCTCAGAATAAACCTTGTTAATCTGCTCGTTGATCGAAACAGAATGATGCTAGAACTCAAGATGTAGATGTGTTGGTGTTATGAGAGGCGAGAGCTTGACTATGCCAAGTTTAGGGACGTGCCATATGAAATAGACGTTGATGGTGAAATGAGAAAATGGCACTATTTTCATAGGCATGAGGAGGGGAAAATCGAGCGATATGATGCAGGAGACCTACGTATTATACGCAGGTCGCGTATAACGCAGAGTCAGGCCTGTATATACGCAGCCAGTACGTGAGGTATATACACACGGCCCCTGCGTATATACCGTCGATTATTCTGCGCGTATTTTTCTTTGATTTCCCTCCGACTTTTATTTCGGTATTGCCTTGATTCGAGCATCTAGACACCCTCTCTCCAAGCAAGAGAGCTTTTAGTGGTCTAGAAGGTTCCAACTATTTCCTGAGGTATTTTGTGTGTCATTTTGTATTTTTTTTGTATTTTCTGCATTAAACTAGTATAAAAATCAAGAACAATAGAGAAAAACAGAAAAATATCTAAAAAAGCTGGTAGCTCAGAAAATGTGAAGAGTCAATGAAACGTGTGAAATGATGAGAGATCAACAATAATTAAATTATTTTAGAAATCCTAACAATGAGAAAATAATTCAACGAAATAATTTTTTGCCCCTTTATCTCGTCCTATTTCTCAATAGTTCCGCAGTATACCTTTACGTATTTTCAATTTTTGTGAGCTTCAAAGCATCTTTTCTCAGTCGAAGCAATCGCGAAGACGCGCGAATTGATTTCATCACTGATTACTCCTTTGGGAGACACTTTAAGTGTCTACAGAAGCCCCCCTTTGACTGAGTCTGAAGCGATAGTCTCCGTAAAGCCGAAATCAATAATTCGATATTCGGACGGAGCAACTTCAAGACGTTCTCCGGACCCTATACCCTTTTCGCCAGTACCTTGCAAAACAAGTTAGTTTTACCTGTAGCACGTCGTCCCGGGCGTCTGATTTGCTTCCTTGGGAATACTTTGTGCCGGAGCAACACCCAAAACCCGGAAGAGTGCCGAACTTCTTGGCGGTAGGAGATATCCAAAACACCCGAGTGATGCTGACGGAACTTCTGTAGCGGGAAAAATTTCCAACCCGGAAGTGTGCTGACGGAACTCTGTAGCGGGAGGAAGATTCCTAAACCGAAAAGATGTGCGATCGGAACTTCGTAGCGGAGAAATTCCCAAGACCCGAAGATGTCCT